>CAUYQV010096200.1:0-105134 GCA_963574575.1 Galagoides demidoff
GTGGTCCCAGCTACTTGGGAGGCGGAGGCAGGAGACTCGCTTGAGCCCAGGAGTTGGAGGTTGCTATGAGCTGTGATGCCATGGCACTCTACCCAGGGGGATAGCTTGAGGCTCCGTCTAAAAAAAAAAAAAAAAAAAAAGAAATAGAAATGTGAGATCCCACCTCTCATCAGTGTCATCTAAGATGACAATTTTTTTTTGTTTTATTTCAGATTAATAAGAGAGTACAAATGATGAGGTTACATTGTGTTTCTAAGGTAAAGTTCAAGTTGTAGTTGAACCCTTCACCCCGGGGGTGTGCTGTGTACCCATGTGTTTTTCTCTCACATCAGGGTGTAGTTGTTCATTTCTTGCTTTCATAGTACTGTTGAGTCCATTTGATACTTTTTTTCCTTTCTTGTGATACTTTACTAAGAAGAATGTGCTTCAGCTCCATGTAAGTAAATAGAACAGATGTAAAGTCTCCGCCTTTTTATGACTGCATGGTATTCCATGGTATATATATATGCCACCGTTTGTTAATCCCTTCCTGGGTTGATGGGCACTTGGGTTGATTCCATGTCTTGGCCTTTGTGAATGGAGCCGTAATGAACCTTCTAATGCAAATGGGTGATGACAATTCCATATAGAGGAACAAGCATGTGCCAGGCACAAAGCAAGGACTCAATGAACGACCACGGTCATTCTCATGTTATTGTCAACTCTCCACAAATTGTTGGAATAATTGAACAAATTCGACTCTAGTGATGGACACGGCCACATGCCCCAGACTGACATTACTCTGTGCAGAGACTCATCTCACACAGCCCGACCTCCTCCTTGTTCTTAGAGAGGAACAGGGACAGCAGGTAGACAAAATCTGTGCCTGGCAAGGAAACCATGAGGGAATCAGAGTGATAAAAGGTTCAGGGTCCAAAGAATCTTTATCATCTGGAATAATGGCAAAACCTCATTAAAGTTTATGTGGAGAAAAAAAAGAGAGAGAGAGAGAGATTCAAAATACTTGACTTTGATTCCCAAGACGAAATAAAAAACTCAGAGAGGATGGAGGAAGAAAGACCGAGTGGAGACACACTTGGGAAAAATCAAATAGTGCCCTGATCACAAAGAAAAAAACAGTAGCTAGAAAGTAAGGGTGTTGTCTGGCTGAAGAAGCGAAAACAGATGTGGGGTATATTAACAGACGTGGACATTTCAAAGCTTCCCAGGTGGTGAGATGTCTTGCTCCTCAGTGGTCAGCCAAGTCCTGATGTCAGACCAAGTGCAAAAGGAATTAGCAAGTTGGAGGATGCCCAATAGAACATTCCATGGTAGGGACAGAACCCGAAGGAAACATTTATAGAAATAAGGTTCTGAAAGTTGGAACCCTCCTGGCTGCCACAGGTTAAAAGTTCCGCCATTAGACTTCGCTGAGCATAAACTGAGTGACCCCAGAATATTAGATGAGGAATCCCTGACCTGTTCAGATAAACGGGAGGTGGGAGATGCTGTTCATTTGCAGGGTGCTGTGATTCTTGGCTCTTTCCAGGAGCCTTAACATTACAGACAAGCGAGCAAGTGAGTGTCCTGCTAATACCATTCATGGTGTTAAAGCAAGTTTAATAATGTGTCAGGTTAGTAGGTTTTCTGGATTTCAGATCCCCCTGGGGAGGCAAGGGTTGTGCCAAATTCTTCACCAGCTAAGTGGCCAAAGGGAGGAATAATCCCCTGGAGGAAACCACCCCACCCCAGAGACCTACTGGACCTCGGCATATGGAAAAACCTGGGGCCCTGTGCATTTATGGGGTAAGGGAGAGGGAGTTGCCCCACCTGCAGCCTTAAATCCCATCCACAGGCACGGTTGCTCCCTAGGAATGAGTTTTCCCTGAGCCCCAGAGGGTGTTTGGTGGACACCCTTATTAGGCACAGTCTTTACCAGGCACCAGGTCTCCCAGAGCTTCTCTGGCCCTGGTATCTGCCTTGTCCTCTGTGCTAGGTTGTGAAGCTCCCTAAGATAAATAAAGATTAAAATCTACCTTCCTAAGCCAAGCCTTCACCCACCCTCCCATCACAGATATGAGCTTCTGGCTTTAAAATCCACAGCACGGATCTCAACTTCTCTTGCAGCGAAAGTCACCTCCGAGGGTGAGCCAGGACTGTCTATACTTGCCTCTTAATCTCCCATTCTCTTACAGGTTCCTTCCTTTCTCCCTTCTTACTTTCCCTCCCCAGCACCCACTTGCTGCCAGTTTGCAGATTCGCTTGTCCAGTCTACTCCTCCAGGAGGATTAATTGCACACACACTCAGTCCCTGCCCTCCTGAACCCACAGTCTGATGTGAGGCAGACTGTAATTAGATGGTGCTTTACAGTAAACTGGTAACTGGAAGAAAAGGAAAGTAGAAATCTGTTGAGTGCTATGGGGTGGGGAAGGGGGCACATAAGGTACTGAGAATATAGAATGTGCGAATATGACCCATGCAGGCTTGAGAAGTCTCCTCCAAGAAGAAGAGAGTAAGTAGGAAAGAACTGGGCCAGGAGCAGAGAGGAGTGTGCTCTGGGGAAAGGGAATGGCATGTGCAAAGGGCCTGTGGTAGC
This sequence comes from Galagoides demidoff, assembly GCA_963574575.1. Lineage (NCBI taxonomy): Eukaryota > Metazoa > Chordata > Mammalia > Primates > Galagidae > Galagoides > Galagoides demidoff. Next base: position 2,577 of record CAUYQV010096200.1, read on the forward strand.
AGAAACCGTGGTCTCTGCTCAAATGCAAAACAAGACTAGTGTGTCAGGGGCAGAGAGTGAGGGGGAGTACAGGGTGCAAGGTCAGGTAGGAGAGGGAGGAAGGGCAAGTGATCAAAGGGGTAACTAATTGAATGAATGATTGGGTGAATCAATGAGTGAGACTATTCCCTTCCTCTTCACTGGGAGTGATGAAAGAGTATTGGTTTGAAGCCAAGATAATGGCATCCCAGTGGTCTCTCATCTCCAGCTGCTCCGTGATAGTGAACAAGTCATCAAGGCCTCATCATCTTCATCTGCCATGATAACAGTGGAGGAGAGATGGTCATTGCAGGGATGACCTTTTGTTACTTTTCACTGTGGACACTGCTTGTGCATTTACTGTAGGATGGGCCAATGCTCTAAGCTTTTACCGGGTTTCATAAAAGCAGATGCCTCCTGAGATCAATGCAGCACGCTGGCCTGGTGTAAACAGTGGGGGCGGACCGACTGCCCCACACCTGCCTTGCACACCACCCAACCAGCTTAGGCAACACATTCCAGACGCCATGGGACTGTAAGTTGCTGATCAGGACATGGGCACTCCTGGGCAGCTACCTGCCTATAAAAGAATCATCTGAGAACATTCCTTCAGGCAGAGCAAAAAAATAAATAAATAACCTAAATGTTAAAAAGCATTTAAGGATCTGGTGCTTTTGCCTCGTAGGGCAGAATAACCATGGTCCCCCCTGTGATGGGACCTTCCCGAAGGTCGTGTCAGGCTTGTGGCTGACCTTCACTGTATCTGGGCATTCTGTCTTTCTCTAATTCACTAAACAATACACGGTGCTCATTCTGTACCAACCTCTTTGCGAGGACCCTGGCAAGAAAAGGCTTGGTCTTGCCCTGCAGGAGTTTGCTGTCTGCACAGGGGGACAGGCACATCTGCAGGTGCAATAGACTGTGTCCCGCCGATTCCCCGTAGAAGTTCATTCACTCAATCAGTCGGTCCACAAATAGTCACTCAGAGCTGCCCCAAGAGAAGCACTATTTTAGGTTCTTGTGAGCAAAACCCCAAATCTTCCGCCCCCACAGGAGCTTATATTTCAATGGGAGGGAAAGAACAATAAGCTAAATTAAAAAAACCATCGTATAGGGCATTAGAAGGGAGGGTGGAGAAAAATACAGCAGAGAACAAGGAGAGGAACATCTAGGACAGAGGACAGGTTGCGATTTTAAATGGGATGGTCAGGGGAGGCTTTATTGAGAAGGTGATATTTGGGCCAGGACCTGAAGGAAGCCAGGGAGCCTAAGACACAGGAGAAAGAAAGTGCCAGGACCCTTGTCCTGTGTGAGGCACAATGCCCCCAGCCTAGAACAATTGGGTGAAGGCCAGCTTTCTGTTGACCCATTGGTGTATTTGAATTGAATAAAAATCTCAAAGTGTCTCCACTATTTCTTAGTCTCCTGCTTGATTATATGTGGCTCAAATTGGCCTGGATCATACATTAACTATTCCCAGAGTAGACAGACTGGAGTCCCCTAAACATGTCTATTTCCTAACCCCCACACCCTTTGAATATGTTATTTTACATGGTGAAAAGGGACTTTGCAGGAGGGATTGAATTAAGGATCTTTATGGGGTGATGAGGCTGCGTTATCCAAGTGGGCCCAGTGTAATTACAAGCATCCTCTTAGGAGGGAGGAAGGAGGGGCGGGGTCTGAGGAGGAGACATGACAAAGGACGCAGAGGTCACAGTGGCACAAGGAGACAAGCCAAGGAATCCAGGCAGCCTCTAGAAGCGGGAAAGGACTGTCCCCTGCAGCCTCTAGAGCTAACAGCACAGCTCTTAGGCCCACAGGCCTATTTTGAACCTCTGACCTCCTGAACTGAACTGTAAGACAATAAATCTGTGTTGTTTTAAGTTCTTAAAAGTGTGGTAATTTGTCACAGTAGCAAAAGGAAATAAAGCAATTCCCAAATTATGTTATTTGATAAAAACATATACAGCACTTGCATGATTCTGGACTCCTTTATAAATAACAGTTCATCGTTTAATTCCCCCAAAGAATGCCTTAAGGTAGGTATTATACACATTCTCATCATGCAGTTGAGGTAATTCAAGCACAGAGAACTCAAGTCATCTGCCTAAGGTCGCACAGCTCTGTGTGGCATGGCTGGGATTTGAACCTGGGTCATCTGGCTCCAAGGACGATGTGTTTCTGCTCCCAATGATTTTCTCACATTGGCCTCTGCAAGATCAATGAGATCTTTGTCTTTCTGCAGCTTGGACGATCATGAGTCCTCTCTGGACAGTCAGACCCCTCACCTGACACCAGTGGATCCATGGACAGTGCTCTAAAACTCTAATGACTTATGCACCAAAAAATGTTGTTTTCTTTCATAAGCCGAGCATGATTGAATCAATATCAAAACAACTATCCGGTTTCTATTGCTGAGGAACCCTACAGAGGCAGAAAGATAATTGATCTTGTCTTCTTTTAATTTCATAATGTAACCCGGTATTTTTTATAGAGATACGATCGGTGTACCATTAAGTGTACTTTTTCAAAATGAACAAATCAATGCTTTTATTTTTAATGGTATATTCACAAAGTTGTGTGACCATCATCGCTATCTACTCTCAGAAATTGTTTTTCTTCTTACCCCAGAAAGAAACCTTGGATCCATTAAACAGACACTCCCCAGTCCCCTCTTCCCCAGCCCCTGGAGCCACTAGTCTACTTTCCATGAATTTGCCTGTTCTGGACATTGCACACAAATAGGATTGCACAGAAGGATGTAGTAGCATCAGATTTCTACACAGAGCAGAGTGAACAGAGATGAGGGACTGCTGTGTGCGATTTGATTGTCTACCACTTTGAAATCCAACTCCCATTTTCTCTCCTGCCACCCTTCATTCTTATTATTTATTGCTTTGCCTTTATTTTGCTGCTGTGGTACATTTACTTAATCAATTTTCTTGTACCTAAGTAGAAGGGATTCCAGACAGGACCCAGTGGCTTCCAGAGAGCTCTGTTGGAAAGGGCCTCATAAAAAAGTTGATCTTCTAGGTGGCGCCTGTGGCTCAAAGGAGTAAGGCACCTGCCCCATATGCTGGAGGTGGTGGGTTCAAACCCAGCCCTGGCCAAAAACTGAAAAAAAAAAAAAAAGTTGCTTTTCTTTCAGTCCAAGTTCTAGCGATGAAATGCCTGGAAAGAAACCCAGGGCCCAAGATGGAACAGTAGCTTCACACGGAGGGATTGTATTGTTTTTTTCCAGAAGAGAAAGTGAGAGAAGATTCCCCGTCTGTAAAAGGAAGGGCTTCATGAAATGAGGGAACTTATACTTACAGAAGGAACCAGCCCCTGCTGCCAAGTTTCATGCTCATCTGCCCTTTATGGCTATTTTTAATGCTAGACAGACTCATTACAATGCATTATGCTACCTTGATACATAGTATACACTTCAGACAGACTGCATACATTGAGCCAAGATACAGATATATATATAAAATATATATGCATTTATAGAAATATATACTTTTATATTTATATTTTTTATATTTTTATATGTCTACAAATGTATAAATATGTACATGAAATGTAACAGGGCATGTAATTATTTGTGACTGTTTTTGTTTTCAATATTAACTTTGACTAGAATTATACAAGGCCTCTCAGGATAGGCTGGGGAGAAGGAAAAAACAGCTGTGACCCAAAGCTCCAGTAATCGAAGGCTTTGGGTACGTGCTATTGTCAATAGGATAGGAAAGCTATTGAAAACATTAAAAATAATCATGACGAAGGCTTGCCTCGTGGGGTCCTCGAGAGCTGTTCCAAGTTCCTGTTTACACCCACCCTGACTCCTGCAGCCTCCACAGAGGCAGGCACCCCACGCCCCAACGTGAAGTCCAGAGTCTTACGCTGTGACCTCACCGCCTTTGTCCAAGTACGTCCCAAAGGACAAGCCACCCAGCAGCCTCGCCGGGGGCAGCAGCACAATAACTTCTATAGATGCTGTTTTCATTCCAAATACAGTGGTGGGAACCAGAGAAACAATGGCCTTTTCCTGACCAATGATACGAGTTAAAAATATTGCCTGCCTCTTCCCTAATTCCCATCTTAGCCCTGCACGTTTAAAAATACACCCGTCAGTGGCTCTGCATTTGAAAATGTATTTTGCATCTGATAATTATGATGCATTTAAAGGGCACAATTAGAAAGCGCAAAATTAGGCTGGCAGGCTTAATTAGCCCATTCTTTTCCTTTTTTTTTTTTTTTTAAATGGGTGGAATTTGGGCAAACGTCTGCTCCTGGGGCACAAAGACCCCTAATGGGGGTAGTGGAAATTCACCCCCTTCTCTATCATGTCTGCCATTGAATGAGCCAGATCCCGGGATGGTCCACGCACCAGGACATGTAAGGCATGCAAAACAAGAAGATTCCAGCCTCTTGTCCTCCAGACGACAATGTGAGTGTGATTCGAAGTAATCCATCAACAGATAACACAGGACCACGTGCAAAGCTTCTCAGAGGCCTGATGTAATCGAGGTGGCAACATGGTTTATATGTAAAGAGATGAACTCCCCAGCTTGTTGTGTTTACCAGGATAATTATCAGCCCTATCTGCCTGCTCCTGAAGATCTATTTTTCCCACCAGCCCTGGCTTAGCTGAATAATTTTTGAAATGCCTTCGTTTGTACACACTGTTGCTATCCACTGCTTCCAGAAACCCTGAGCCATTCACAGACGCCCTGCACTGGCCAGGATGGGATCCTAGCACCTTCCACCCAGCCCTGCACAATGGATTTTCTAAAATTTGATGCCGCGTCCCTGATAAAGTTATCTTGCCAGCTGGGCTGGACCAAGCTCACTCTGTGCACCCGTCCCCCACCTTGGAGAGGGGAGTTTTGTCTCTTCGAGTCACGGTGGCCCTACACACGCCGGGACAGGCCCCGGGAAGCCGAGTTGAAAGCTTCCAGCCCAGGTATGAGTCATCGTGATGAATCAGACGTGTCCCTACTTTTTTTCGAGTTGTGGTTTTGTTCCTAACAGAGGCTGTGTTGTCCTTTTTGCAGCCAGATCTAGAAGGCTTATGTACGGCGGAGAAAGGAGATTCTACAGTGCCGTGTTGGTTAAGACAAGACCCAGAAGGGGCCGACTCCGCCTCAGGCCACATGGAATGTTCTGAAACGGTCCAGGGGCAACTGCAGACCCCATGGAGAGGGCCTGAGGGTTGAGTGTGAACCTGAACCCTTAAGATCTGGGTGGTCTCTGCCAAGGCACTTCAGCTGTCTAAGATGAGAGCTTAGAAAGCTTGCAGAATGGCTGTAAACATTCCCTCATTTCAGAGACTGGTTCTTAGTGGCTATTGTGTCCCTAGTGGGGCATAATGGCAATGTTTGGGGACATATTTGTTTATCACAACAAGCACCCTCTTTACCACCTTCCATGGGGCATTCATTTGGTGTTCCAGAAAAAAATCCTTTGAATTACAAACAATCCATCGAGATTAAAGTGCTCAGCTAGGCGCCCCTAACTAGTTAGGACACTGGCCACATACACCCAAGGAGGCAGGTTCGAATCTGACCTGGGCCTGCTAAACAACAATGACAACTGCAACAAAAAAATAGCTGGGCATTGTGGCAGGTACCTGTAGTTCCAGCTACTTGGGAGGCTGAGGCAAGAGAATCTCTTAAGCCCAGGAGTTTGAGGTTGCTGTGAGCCGTGTTGCCACGGCAGTCTACTGAGTGAGACATAGGGAGACTCTGCCTAAAAAATAAAATAAAATAAAAAAATGATTAAAGTGCTCTTACCTTCAAAGTGTCAAAATCTGCATAGAAAATGTGTTTGTGCTTGAATGACATAGACCAGGATGTCCAAGCAAGGAGCCAGGTCCCTGCTATGGTCATACTGTCAATGTTATATTTTTTAAACCCAGTTAACATGTTTTTGTGACAACGTTTGGTTATTTCCTTCCAAAGAGCCAAAACAGAAAAAAATATGAGAATAGGTCACTAGAACATGTATAACATATTTCAGTTTCTAAAACCTGGTAATTGGAATTTCCCCAGCTCTGAGCAGAATAGTTTTACCCAGAGTCCAGTCTGATGATAAAATGGTGGTCGGCTCGGCCAGGATTCCAGAGAGAGAAAGAAATCCAGGAGCTGCTTACAAACAGGCAACCTTAACAGATGCTTGAAAGGTGGGGGACTCTGGAAGGGCTGAGTAGGAATCACCTGGCTCCTCTTCTCTCCTCACATAGGAATCCCCCTGCTATAGCAAATAGGGCTCGTTCATTTCTTGTATTTACAACACACAAAAAAATCCACAGAGGACAGAACAAATAGTATTGGGATCATCCTTGAGAAAAAGAAGAAATTCAGCAAAACCGCAGGGCAGAGTAAACAGGCCAGGGAGTATGACGGGTTTGGAAGGGGCTTGATCTGCCATTCAAGTGAACACAGCAGTTAGGAGGGACCTAGCTGGGGGTGCAGGGTAGGGCCCAACCAAGGAGGGAGAGGGCCATTTGCAGACTACACCATTCAGTTGGCTTGGAAATAGTCCCTCTCATTCCTCCCTGCTATAAAGTAGTTGTCTCCTTCTGATAGATTACCGCAAACTCCCAGCTAGAGCCCTTAAGTGCTGTTTACCCAGGGAGCTAATTGCAGTGATGGTACGCAGCCTTGGTCTTCCCCCAGCTCCTGTCCAGTTTCTCTCTTGAGTTCCCAGGGCAGAAGCCCTATTTGTGGATCTTGCTCTCAGCCCCCCACGATGAGCCTACATGGGAAATATGTAATTGTTCATTTTATTAGTATTTAAGGCCAGAGGCCACTGATCGGCCATCACAGACCAGGGCTTTTGGACAGCAGGGATGCTGATCCCATGGGCTGGATCCTGTCTGGGGTAGGAATGACCTTGCAGGATGGGGCCTGAGGCTCAGCATCACCAGGGCCTTGTCTGCAGAGGTTCTGGGAGCTTTGGTGTGGGGTCAAGTTCATACTGTGGGACGACGTGTCTTTCAGTCATAGAGACTGTTGCTTTGGGCCCTAGTGGTCTTGCTTTCTTCCCAAAATTAGCAGCAGGAATAATAGCCCGTGCTGTTTTTCTTAAATAACCATCCGTGGCTTCGTGAAATGCACCAACCAGACGCTCCATGTGTGTGCCTTGTGCCCATTAACCCACGGAGTATAGAGAGTTGGAAGCTGCCCCTGGGGTCCTCTCATCCGACAGGTTTACTTCTTTATTCTGCCTTTATCCCAGCGAGCCCCCAGCTTCTCCTGGTCTTGGACTTCAGCTCCTGTGTCTATTTCAGGGTCCTACCATAACAATTTGCTTTACATTAGCCACTTAAAACATCACAAATCCATTCTCTTCCAGTTCTGGAGGTCAGGATTCTGACATGTCTCACGGGGCTAAAACTCAGGGTAATGGCAGGGCTGTGCTCTTTCTGGAGGTTCTAGAGGAGAAGCTGCCTGTGTGCATTGGCTCCTGGCCCCTTCCTCCATCTCCACTGCCAGTCGTGGTGGGTAGACTCCCCATCATCACGCCACATGACTCTTCCTCTCCTGTCCTACCTTGCACTTTTAAGAACCCATATGGCTACACTGGGCCCACCCAGATAATCTAGGATAATCTCTCTACTTTCAAGTCAGCTAATTAGCAGCGTTAATTCTGTGTGCAACCTTTCCATCCCTTTTGCCACCTGACCTAACATATCCACAGGTCCTGGGGAGTAGGGTGTGGATGCTGTTGGGAGCCACTATTCTATTGCTGTTCTTCTGAGGACGGTTCTGTCTCATCGCCTCAATTTGGTACTTGTACAAATGATCTTTGAGGTAATATTGGACCTTGGGACTTCCTTGCTCGTAGATACAAGCACACACATGCACACACAAATGTACCCAACACAAAGAGACATACACCATGAGTCCCAGCCTTGTCAGGGTGACCAGGACTCAAAGGCAAGCTCCATAAAGGGGGTCTGAGGGCTGCCAACAGCACCGGAGATGGCAGCCCCGCAGTAAGCATTGACTCAATCAATCAATGGGAAGAGTCCTAGGAATGGTGTCGCCATATAGCACAGGGGCCCTGGAACCAGGTCTGAGATTGATTCCTTCCCAGCTTTTTAACAGACTGATGACTGCAAGGTGAGGATGGAGCCACCTGCCTAAAGGGGTGGTTCTGAGGGACAGTGCCTAGTCCATGCACACCCCCACAGAGGGCACACGCAGTGGACCAGGCCAAGGTGTACGCACGCACGCACGCACGCACGCACGCACAGACGCCTCATCCCTTGCTGGAATGTGAGTTCCAAGGCAGGTGATCGTTTGGCCCTAGGGAGGCTGTGCTCATTCTCCCCGCCACAGCAGGCGGGGTGGTCCAGAGACTGGTTTTGGATCGCGCGTCTGTATGTGCCTCCTTCCCCGTGAGGAAGGGTGGTGGTGAAAGGTAGCACCTTCGCTCTTCCCTGAGCGCCCAGCTTCCATCTCTCTGTCCCAACCCAGCCCCACTGAAGCCTGACAGCGCGGTGGCATGCAGAAGCCTTGCTGCGTCTTTTGCAAGAGTTCCCCGTGCGTGACTCTGCCAGTCTCCATCCCCACTGCCCGACTCAGCTGGCAGGGAGCCAGGCCAGCGGGGCTGGGCGGGAGGGGGCCAGAGGCAGCCTCTGGGTGGCTCCTAGCTCTGCAAGGCTCTTGCCAGCCGCTGTCTTGGGGGGTCCAGTGTGGGTGGTGAGCCTAGCCCGCACTTGAGCTCTGCAGAGAGACATCTGCCTGGCCTGTCTGAGGCCAGCCAAGCACAGCTTCCTCTTCTCCCTGTGCTCATCTAGGAATTGGATTCCAATGAGCTGGAACCTTGTGACTTCGCCTGAAGTTTGGACGAGTTGTTGTTTCCTGGCAGCAGCCACGATGGAGCTGTGCCTTCCATGAGGGTGAATGAGTAGAAGTCACCAACCACAGTGTCCCAGGAGTTAACAAACAAATGTTACGCCTCATGGTGGATACACGGCCTCCTCCTTAGAGACCATTTCATACTCTTAATCAGAGTGCGCCTCAACAGATTTAGACCAAGCCGCCAATCTTTGTCAGAGAAGAAGGAAAATGGCATTATTGGTGTGGTGGCTATGGAGAGGTGGCTTAGTAATGTAACTCAGGTGTTATCCATGGCCCCTACACATTTAGTTAAAATTAGTCCAAGCGCTCATTCCACAGACTTTAAAAATCCAGAGTTGTCCCCAGAATGGCTGTGAATCCCCCAAAAGCCATCTCCTCACATTTCTTCCCACTTCTGAGCTCACAGCACCTGTGTGTCACTTGAAATTCCTCCCCCATCAAGCTGAACAAAATGCTCATTTCTTAAGGGGATTTCCAGAATAAGCCCATTCATCTGAAACAAGATAGTGGCTTTCCTAAAAGGGTCATGATCTCAGGAAAGGTACATCGCAGGGCCCTATGGCTGGTCTCCAGGCACCACACCCTTCTGCCTTCCCTCTCAGGAGCAACACCCAAGTCCTTCCCCCTCTCCATCAGCCTGCTCACATTCAGGCCCCATAAAATCAGTTCCCATTACCAATCTGCAAAGAGACCTTTCTGAATATTCTTCTTTCCTAAGAGTGGATGTCTGTCTATAAGAAATTCTCATGGCAGCATTCCAGAAAATAAAATATGCCCTATAATATTACATCAGAAAGTTGCATTTGCACCAGAAAAGTTCCTCGGACAAAGGTGAGAGTACTTTAATATTAGAGGGATACCCAGCTAGTTGAAGAGAGGACTTAGGAATGGACTATCCAGTCTGATTCCTGTTTCCCAAAGCCCTGGGGAGACAGCTAAAGCTAAAGTCAGAAGCCTGTACCCCAGATGGGCCCCCAGGAAATGTCTCTCCAGCCAGCAGGGTCTGACATCTTTCTTCATGTTGACAACAAAGGTCTGAGCTGCAAATCCTCACCCCCACCCCAAGTCATGGTGGTTTCTCCAGACCAAAAGAGGCAAAGACAGGGCAGGTTTCAGGCCTCCTCGAAGAGTTGACTAGTGGCCATTCATATGCAGGAGAACTCCCTTTCAACAAAGTCTGTTTGTTTCCCCCAAGAGCCTGGGGACTCGTGCCAAGACAGAATGACTCACTGGCTCCCAGGCCTCACTTACTCCAGGGGACACTCAGCCACAGCCCTTCTCCCTGAAGAGCAGCAGAGCAGCCTCCATCTGGCTCCAGGCTGAGGTGAGTTCTACACGGTGATCCTGGAAAGTCCACTTGGAGAAGGTTTCATATGTGATCTGCAGGCCTCAGCCCCGCTGTGGAGCTCCCATGTCTGTGTCCCATTCTCCTTCGAGAATTCAAATACCATCAGTTTAAACCTGAGTCTGATCCTCCTCCGTGAGTGAGCCCACTCGTCTGCAAATCTCCCAAAGCCATGGCCAGCGTTCAGTGCAGAAGTGTGGAGCTTCATGTTGGCTGGTTCCACAAACATCCTTTTCGAGATTCTGGAAGCTTTCAGAACAGCTTTGTTGATGAGAGAGCCATCAGGATCAGCCATCAACATAAGTAACCAATCTTCATTGATGGAAAACTGGATGAAAAAATCCACTGATGGCTCAGTGTCTGTGGCTCAAGCGGCTAAGGCGCCAGCCACATATGCCTAAGGTGGCGGGTTCGAATCCAGCCCGAGCCTGCCAAACAACAATGACGGCTGCAACCAAAAATTGGCCGGCCGTTGTGGTGGGCGCCTGTGGTCCCAGCTACTTGGGAGGCTAAGGCAGGAGACTCGCTTGAGCCCAGGAGTTGGAGGTTGCTGTGAGCAGTGAAGCCGTGGCACTCTATCCAGAGAGACAGCTTGAGGCTCCCTCTCAAAAAAAAAAAAAAAAAAATCCACTGAACTGTCCCAGTTGAGCCTCAGATTCATGCTCTACCATATTAAGTGTGTGTTGCTACTGGCCTCACCTGATTGTAGTAAAGATTAACTGAGGAAATAATAATCACGGAGAAAGGCTGAACGATGCCCTCAGTCCATTACCAACATCACGACTCCATCCTCACCATCTCTACTGAAAAGCCCAAAGAACTGCAGGCATCTTTGTACCCATTTGGAGGAGACTGAACCCAGAGAAGTTAAGTGGTCCAAGTTCCATCACTAATAAAAATCATATGACACAGCAAATGAGTCGGACAGTAAGACAGCAACCGGTGAACACTTAGCTGACTTGAAGAGGTGAAACATGTTTTAGTGGTTTGGTAAGTGCTTTAGAAGTACATGTATTCATTGGCAACCAGTAGGCTGCTGCTGAAGCTCGTTTGTCTATCCAATAAAAACAGTTTCCATAGGCCCTTTCACTGACTGCGTCAGCCCCTAGGCAAGTTATTTCCTACAACGGAAAGGTATCGTTTGCAGGTGATCTTGATTGGTTTTTCTCTTGTTTCCTCCCAATAAGAGAGATGTCGCATAATCATGTAACGAATATATTCAGCGCCCGTATTAGACAGCCAAGCTCTGGTGAGTCGGTGAATGATTCCTAAGCTTAATCGGCTGCACTGTCCTGTTTTAATGACATTCCTAACCTCCTCCGGTGGACCTATTTTAAATTCATAAGAACTCATGATCAGTTTACATAGATGCTTTGAGAATTTCATAATGTATATTAAGCTATCCAGGGAAAGCTTGGGGCATCCCAAACAGGGATGGTATCAGGACCCTTTTGCTTAAGAACATACCTAAATAATTTGTGGGTTCACATTTTGATAAGTCCACTGGCACTGCTGGCTTCTGGCAGGCTCCATCCACATGTATCTGTAGCAGCACCAGGCCCTTCTGATTGTTCCCAAATTCACTCACTTCTGTGTTACTTTCATTCTTTTCCTAGATTCCCTGATGCAGAAAGATGACCACTGGAAGCTCCTGTCTTAAATTATCTTAACAGTGAGCATTCTCTGTAGCATAAATTGCTTTTTTCAAATAATTCCAAAAAGTCCTAGATTTGAGGCTTGGTGGCTTGGATAAGCTGTGCCGTGCTTACCCCTGAATTCAAGCCTGGTGGATATGATTTGGGTCGGTAAGAGGGATATGATTTGGGTTGGGGGTGAATCACCTCTGGAGCCAGAACCTTAAGAGGGTAGATCTCAAGAACAAGCAGTAAGTGACGGGTTCCCCAGAAGAAAGGGCAGGAAGGGTGAATGCTGGTTCACCAAAGACAGGAATCAATCGTAGAGACCAATGGATCATTTTGACCTGTGTTATGATAGTTACTTTTTGAGAAGATCCGGTTTATCTTCTTTGAGAAGGCACTGATTGGATTTTCATAGGTAAGGAACACAATTTAAAACACTAAGCTGAACCTGAGCCTTTTTAGGCCCCATTGGGGCCACAGTGTGAGTCTTTGCTTTTGACCAATCTATTCAAAGAATCCTTGTCCTATGTGGCCAAATTTAGGTGACAGACTGAGATCAGGATGAGGCCCTGGAGTGTGCCCAGGAAATTGAAGTTTGTAACATTCCTAGGAAACGTGGATGTATAAAATTTGGGCAAATGGGGACTACAGTATATTCTCCTTTCTTTCCCCGAACAATGATTTTCCTTTTTTTCCCCCTTTTTGAATTTTTTATTTTTTTATTTTTAGTAAGTGATAGCTGTGTACATTAATGCAATCATGGGGTACAGTGTGGTGTTTTCTATACAATTTGAAATATTTTCATCAAACTGGTTAACATAGCTTCTATGTCATTTTCTTAGTTATGGTGTTAAGACGTTTATATTCTGGCTCGGTGCCTGTGGCTCAATCGGCTAAGGCGCCAGCCACGTACACCTAAGGTGGTGGGTTTGAATCCCCAGCCCGGGCCTCCCGAACAACAATGATGGCTGCAACCAAAAAATGGCCGGGCGTTGTGGCGGGCGCCTGTGGTCCCAGCTACTTGGGAGGCTGAGGCAGGAGACTCGCTTGAGCCCAGGCGTTGGAGGTTGCTATAAGCTGTGATGCCATGGCACTCTACCCAGGGGGATAGCTTGAGGCTCTGTCTCAAAAAAAAAAAAGACGTTTATATTCTACTCTTAGAAAGATTCACTTGTACCCTTGTAAGATATACCATAGAAGTGATCCTTCCAATCACCCTCCCTCCACCCATTCATCCCCCTTCTCTCCCCTCCCCCTCCCCACATTTTTAGGCTATAATTAGGTTATAGTTTTCATATGATAGCTATAAATTAGTTTCATAACAGGCTGTGTACACTGGATACTTTTTCTTCCATTCTTGTGATACTTTGCTAAGAAGAACATGTTCTTCTTACCAAACAATGATTTTTCAACCAAGATGGTGACAGATCTCACGCTGTAGATCTCCAGGATCAAAGATGGGAAAACCTGAAAAGACTCCCCAAAGTCTGACTTTTTCTAGTCTGTGAACATCCCAAATACAGGCAGGATTAGGCACTTCATTCGAATACCTGCAGCCCTCTCTCCCGGGCGTTGACTGGACCAATTACTCATTGCTCTTTACCCACTAATTTCCTCCCGTGGGGTTTGGTTTCCTCAAAGTTATGTCCTTCCTCTGCTCCCATGTACCAAAGTGGTTCTCCAATGTATGCAGTGACCTAGGCGGGGCCATGGGCTGATGCCTGAAATCTTTACATGTGCAACAAATTTAGAAACAACAGCAAAAAAACAGAGAATTTCAGAACATGAGTAAGCCAGAAAGCTTCAGGTCAACAGTGTCTTTAGTTATCTTTTTAAACTAAGGTTTACTTAGAAGTAGCAGTGACTAAGAAATATTAGTTACCATATGACAGGGTTTCCCCTCAAGACATCAAACACTTTCCTTGCCTAATTTTGGGGCTCTTATTCATCCCTCAAGAGTCCCCCAAACCTTCGCTGCCTTTTCCCCTCCCCACATTTTTAGGATATAATTAGGTTATAGTTTTCATATGATAGCTATAAATTAGTTTCATAACAGGCTGTGTACATTGGATACTTTTTATTCCATTCTTGTGATACTTTGCTAATCAGACTCTCTGCTTTTTCTATCCACCTTCTCACTGCTCCAATCTAAGGCTGTTGAGACAACATGACTTCATGTCGTAAAACTCCCCTGGACTCAGATCTCAGCTCTGTCTGTTCTTAACTGTTTATCTAGAAAGCACTTCGATTTGTCTGATCTCCGTTGCCTCATCTGTAAAGAAAACAAAAATCCTCTTTTGCTGGGCTGTTTTTAAAAAAAAGACATGAAGTAATAATGTATGGAAATGACTGGAGGCGTAGGCCCTCCATAAATAGTAACATTGTAATTATCCTGGTTCTGTGCTGTGGTTACTTATAAATTGGTCTTCCACATTAGACTCCGACCTCCTCCAGGGCAGGGACTGTGTCTTATTCAATTTTATGTCTCAATCCAGAGTGTTAAGAAATCCATGTTTGTTGAAATAATAACATGAATAAATAAATGAATACGTACAGACGAGGGCACAGCCCATAGCAATCTCTAGGGGACCATGGCCCCAGACAGTGATACTGTACCAAACCCTTTCCTTTTCGGCTGAGTGCCAAGCACCCTATTAGACGGGCTCACATGGAATGTTCCTGAAGAAACAGCCCATGGTCACTGTGGGCACTTTCACGTTCTTCAAGTTGACTAAGAGCTGTAAATCTTGAGTTAATTTTCGATGTCTTCCAAATATCACCATATGATTAATTGTATTAAATATCTCCCTGGTCCACCTCCTTCCAACCACAGAGAGCAAGCCGACTTAAAATCAAAATAACAGTGTTTGTAAATGGAAAATGCCTGCTTGCAAATCAAGCTGCAAGTCTTGCAGGCTCTGAAACCTCACGGTTTGCTTTCTGAAATTCAAGCCCTTCCCCACACCCCGTTTTTGAACGAGAGAGAAACTGCCTGTGTGTTTTCAACTGGAAAACAGACACATGCTGGTCCCATTGCCGTCTACCAAGAAGCATCCTTCCAGATACCTTCAGGCCTGAGAAACGGAGTCTTAAGACATGCGAGGCATAGGCACCAAAACTATCATCCTTCAGCCCGATCACCCAAAGAACTAAAAAAAAAACCCTCTTGTTTAGATTCAAAAGTTTCTTCAGTCCCTGATGTTAATCTCGTCCTAACCATAATTTGTAAATACAAAGGTGGGTTCAATGGTCCCACCGAGAGCTCATTTCCCAATAATGAGGAAAACGGCATTTACAGGAAAGTCTGAAGTTTCCTGCAGTAGCTTGCGTTTTTGTAAGTCCCACGTGAAACTTCCATGTGGGCATGACTAATGGATCCACCTAATTAAATTTTTACGGCATTCCAGGGCTGGAGTGTCAAATGTTTGCTTCTAGCCCGAATCCTTGTAACACTGTCACATAACTCTCTCGTCCCACCCCCCTCCCACACACACCTTTTTTTAGGGGCTATAGGATGCATTCCAGGGTCACACGAAATCAGAATTTGGTTGATGTGGATGGAGAAGTGGATTGCCAAATAGTTTCCGTAAGCCAGCCTCCCTTCACCTATTTCGAGAGGTTTAAAGACACGATGACAGTGATGAAAATCTCTCCCCTGCCAGGGTAGATTCTGAATGGGCAGTTGAAAAAGTCATCTCTGGTAGATAAGAAGCTTGTCACTGCTGTTGGCAAGTCCTTACTGCACAAGGCCAGAGCGTGCATTTAGCAAGATGGAACTTTGACATTGAAAGTGTACTTGAATTCAGCGGATACTACACACTTCAGGAAAAAAATGGAGTTTGCAGAGTATCATCTGTAGTGTAGGTTTTGTCGTTCTTGGTTATTTAATTAATTTCACACAGGAGGCGTACGATTAGACCACTTGCTGTTCACCGTGCTGAAAGGTGAGGGTTTGTCACAAAAGGGTCAGACAAATTGAGAGTTATAACTAGAGCAGCTCAACACAAAGAGGGAATACAGTCAAATCCAACTCTGCCAGGACACTGCTGGTTCTAGGATGTGGGCTTCCCCATCAATATCTTGGAACATGCTGGAGACACCTTCTTGAAGATAGGGGCTCAGGCTGGGTGCCGTCCAAGCCAGAGATCCTGTAAGTGTGGCCCACGTCATCTATGTCAGAATCACCCAGAAGCTTGATAAAACTGCAGTGCTCATACCCAACGCAAATCCTTTCTGTCAGAAGCTGGAAGTGGAGACAGAGATTCCACATGCTTGTTAGGGAGCTCCCACACAACCTCCACCGTCCAGAGTTTGGATATCCAGTGCTGTGAGGCTGCAGGAAAGTTCACAGCTGAACTTCACACCAACAAGGAGTTGGGCTTGCAAGGACAAGCAAGGTATGAGATTACGGAGGCCAGGTGGAGACCCTTTCCAGGGAACCAGGTCACCTGCACAAGGAAATTGTTTTCTTTAAGGTCCCTGGGGACACACAGGCCCAGCCTACCCCCCGAAGAGCCCAGAAGTGATTCTTTGAGCCCAAGACCTGCAGAAATCAGTCATAATGGGAAACCTTCTTTGAATGTCTTTCCCTCCCCCTCAACTCTCCTACCCCCATACACACACTCACAAAAACACTTAAAGGACCCACCTGCACATGCTTGTACACACCTGCCTTGAAAGCGTGTGTTTACAAACATATCTGCTACCCACATGGGCTGACACAGAGATACCATACCTTGGCACTTGCTGAGACAAATTGCTATCTCATCAAAAGAGTTTCCTTTCTAATTCATCTTAGGAAAATCACTAACCACAAGCACTTCAAAAAGCCATTGCCCCCAATAGCTCCAGCCTAGTGTGAGATTTTGCAAACTCCACAGTAAATGGTTGCCTTGAGGCAGGGTACGATGAATTGTCAGAAACGTATGAGACACGTAAGCAGGATTCCTTGGAAGCCATTCCTCCTGGTACCAATTCTGGGATAAACCCAGCACCATCCTGGACAAAGCAATAGTGCGGGATGGTAGACTCAACAGAGCGATGGCATCGGGCGGTCTTACACTAAGTGTCTCCAATCAGTGTATAATCTTGGCCACGGGATAGGAATGACCTGCCTGAACTTCAAGGTCCTTTTCTATAAAGGAAAAAGTCTGTGAAGGAGAAAGCATCTAGTCCAGGATGCTAGAACATCTCCCAAACAGGAAGGGATTGAGAAATGATTGGCCTGGCAGCAGGCCTACGTTCCATAGACCTCAAATTCAGAAATCCCTCGGTTTGTTTCTTGACTCTTCCACCATCAGTGGAGAAATTTTGTACACGTTTCTTAACGTCTCTGAATGCTCATCACAATAAAAACAACAACAGCACGACACTCAGAGAGCTGTTGGGAGGATCGTGTTAAAATATGATGAGAATTTATGTCAGGCAAGGTTAATGCTTAGGAAGAGGTGGCTGGCTTCTCTTGCCCTTCCTTATGGCTCCTCTTCTCTTTCTTCTCTAAGAAGGAAAAGAAAGGACAAAGGTAGCTACTCCTCTCCCCAGCCCCCCGTGACAGAAAACCCTAGGCCAGGAGAACGGACCAGGACAAAGGGCTAGGAGTTTGTAACTGTTAGAGAAGCGTTCATTCCCAAGAACACCATCCATGGAATGGTTTTTTAGAAAAAGCCCAATCTCTGTTTCCCACAACACCTAGGCTGCAAAAAAAATCTCCCCTTGCCTATGGTTCGTCTTTGGATCAGATAAATTCCCCCCTCAAAAGGAAAGGGATTTTTCTCTTTGAGCTGGGGACATTTCTCTCCGGAAGGTTTTGCTTTCTTAGGCAGGGAACCTACAGCCTTTTGAATCTGGTGACATGGCTTCAATTACACATGTTTCAGAAAGCAGATGGATCTCTGGACACAGTGAGGTCCCTGACTTCTTCCTTTTGAGCTCTGTATCCTTAGGCGAGTAGCTTATTCTCTCTGAATCTCTATTCCTTCATTTTAAAAAGGGAAAGCTCCACGGAGGTCTCCGCCTCCCCTCAGCCTTCTTATTCCTGGATGGAAAGCCAGCATTGTCTCATGCGATCACTCCAGCTTTAACATGGGACTCATCCTGGGGTGGAGGACATATTCCCCAATTGCACATGAAGGCTGGTTGTGAAATGAGGGCCATAAAAAAGTTCTTGATTTCTTCAAAAACCCAAACAAAATTACCACATGACCCAGCAATTCCACTTCTATGTATAAACCCAAAAGAGTCAAAAACTAGTCTTCAAAGACTTGTACATAAATATTTGTAATAGGAACTAGTCAAAATAGCCAAAAGATGGAAACAGCCCAAATGCTCATCAACCAATGAGTGGATGAACAAAATGTGGGCTAATCAGCCAATGGAATATGATTCATTTATTAAAATGAATGAAATGGGCAGTACCTATGGCTCAAAGGAGTAAGGCGTCAGCCCCATACGCCTGAGGTGGCGGGTTTAAAACCAGCCCCAGCCAAAAACTTCAAAAAAAAAAAAGGGGGGGAATGAAATACTGGTCCATGTTACAACCTGAATGAACCTTTGGAAAACATTAAGCTAAGAAAAGCCAGACATAGAAGGTCATGTATGATTCATTTTCTAAGATATATTCAGAACAGGGAAATCCATAGAGACAGAAAATTAATTAGCTTTGGCCCCTGTAGCACAGTGGTTACAGTGTCAGCCACATACACCCAGGCTGGCGGGTTTGAACCTGGCCTGGGCCAGCTAAACAACGACAACTGCAACAAAAAATAGCCGGGTATTGTGACAAATGCCTATAGTCCCAGCTACTTGGGAGGCTGAGGAAGGAGGATCACTTAAGCCCAAGAGTTTGAGGTTGCTGTGAGCTGTGATTTCACAGCGCTCTACAGAGGGAGACATCGTGAGACTCTCTCTCAAAGAAAAAAAGAAAAGTAGTGGTTACCAGAGGCTGAGGAGAAAGAGAAAACAGGGGTGACTTCTTAATGGGTACAGGCCTTTCTTTAGGGGTAATGAAAATGTTTTGGAAGTAGACAGACATAGTGATCAGGTGACACTGTGAATATCCAAAATGCCACCAAATCATATACTTTATTATTATTATTATTATTATTATTATTATTATTATTATTGCAGTTTAGCCGGGGCTGGGTTTGAACCTGCCACCTCTGGCATATGGGCCAGTGCCCCACTCCTTGAGCCACAGGCACCACCCCAAATCATACACTTTAAAATGATCACTTTCATGTTATGTGGATTTTACCTCAATTAAAAAAATATTCTCAAGTCCACGGGTGGGTGTTTTGATACCTAGAATGAAGAAAATAGAAGAAAAAAGAAGGCAGCGATTGTCAAAGCACTGATTAAAAATGTGCACTTTGAGGGCAGGGCAGTCCCCTAAATCTCTTTAATTAAGACAAAGAAGACGGCAAATAGCAACAGAGAGACACGGGAGCCAATGGCGTCTCAGGAATGGTCAGCTGCGCCGAGGTTTTTTTTTTTAAGTCAAGTTAACATGTTAAGTGTGCAAACAACTCTGCTGGTTCCTTTGTTCCCGCTCTCCCGACCCTCTCCACCAGCGCTCTCCGCTTGGCACGCAGCCTATTTTCTGAACAGCAGCTGTGCACAGTTGAATAGTAAATCAAACACCCTAAAAAACTGTTGTTTTAAAACAATGTCTCAGATTTCCCAGATATTTCATTTCTGTTTGCCTTCCCGACACCCCTCGCCTCAGATAGCAGTGCTAGGGAGCTCATTCAGGTAGTGAGCCGGCCGCCACCCTGTGCTCAGGGGGCTCATGGGTGGATTCCCTTGGAAAAGTGGTTTGGGGGACAGAATTATTTACAGGCAGAGTAAATTGCAGGCTGATCCTGCATGTTGTCAGAAAACAGCTTTTTATCACACACTTTTAGGCAGGAAGGGAGCGGGTAGCCAGGGTTTTCTGGGGATACATGTTCACAAAAGTGACCCTTACGTTCCACACTCCCTCCTCGGTTCTGCAAGCCATGGGGAAAAAGCTTTTGACTGCAGTTCCTGGGGAAGCCTGGGTGGGTTCCAAATTCCCTGTCTGAGGGAGGCAGCTTTCCTATGGAAAGACACAAATCGTTGTGGTGAAGCCTTTTCTGGAAGGGATAGCGCCTGGCTTCCTGGAAGATCTCACCCACACGCATACACAAACACACACATTCACCGGCCCTGGAGTTTTGGGTGCCCAGCTCAGCCACCAACCTAAGTCAGGGTTGACATTTGGGCTTGATCATTGAGGCTTCCTCCTTTGTGGAAGGAAGAGGGGGGTAGTGGGTGTGAAAGCTTGGAAAGGTTAGATGACTCACCAAGGTGACAGGCGATGAAGTCCCAGAGTTTATCACATATTCACTCGGCAAACATTTTATGCCGCCTTCTGTGTACTGAGAATTAGCATAGGCACTGCCAGCCAGCAAATGTTTATGGAACATCTAAAGATGTCAATACTGAGGACTCAGAAAATAAACATGCAAGCCGTAGTTTCTCAGCCTCTGCACTGTTGGCATTTGGGATTTGACGTGGTCATTATCTTCTGGAGGGAGGTATTCTGGGGGGCATGGCAGGCTATGCATGGGCAGGAAAGGAGGCATCCCTGGCTTCTACTGAATTCCAGTAGCATGCCCCAGTGGAGACAACCTACAGTGCCTCTGGACATTGCCAAATGCCCCAAGGGGCGGGATCACCCCTGGTTGAGAACTATCGCCATAAAGGGCATTTAAGAAAACAAGGTAAGATAGCATCACCTACGTAAAAGTCGAAAGAAGAATTTCTGTCCGGAGATTGCCTTCCAGAGTTGACCTCCCTGGGGAAGGAATGTTCAGAGTTGGGAACTGCCCCTGGTATATGATAAAATCAAATCAATATATATTTTTTGTTTTAGAAATGCAGTATCTTAATCTGTAATTGGACAAGCCAATTTATCTGAAATTACCTTATTTAATCACTTATTTGTCTAGACTGTCCCTGCAAGATGGTAAAATCGTGCAACCAGGGACTTTGTGCGTCTGTATTTCCAGAACCCAGAGCTGTACCACACCCAAAGTTCTGGACCACCAATGAGAGGATGGATGAAGCTGACAATCTCGTTCTCCAGAGACCACCTTACCGTCTCTTAAGTCTCCATCTTCGTCTTTCTGGCCTTTTCTCTTTTCCTATCCACCCTAAGACACACCCCCGTATTCTGCAGCACAGAAAGCAGATACACCAATGCCCTATACAAACAGATAGACACACGGACCCACCAACACACCAGTAGGCAACTCGAAGTGAAGACTGCATGTCTTTGACTCAATCTTCTGAGAAATGACCCCCCTGCCAAACCCAGCACCAGGTCACCGGGATACAGATTGTACTGGAAATATCACCCAGCCCATGAGCTTCTTAGCATTTCTTGGTGGCACTGCCACAACCTGAGGGATTTCAGCCCCATGGTGCGGTCACCAAAAGTTCTAGGGTCAAGCCAAGAAAATGGCTGTCTGTGTTGGGAGTATGTATTACTCTCCCAAAAGAAACAACTGTTCTGTGGTTTTGAAGCTTGTTTAAAGTGGTCCCTTTCTCTTGGCAAAGGTTACTAAAGGCTGGCTGAACAGGCAGAGAGGCAGGTCAGCAAACATAATCGTTTATTTACCCAGATAAATTTGATACTAGCTCCATAAACTTGAGGGCTGTTTGTTAAACACTTTCTATGCTGTACTACACCCAAAAGACCGTAACTGTGTCTTTAGATTGAGGAGAATGATTGGGAAATAGCAAAGCAGGCCAATAAATAAATTACATGTTATTTATTTTCTTAACATGCCTTTCTAGACTATGCCACAAGGCCACTCTGAGGTCACACAGGCTCGGTAACCAAAAATTCTCTAAAATGTTATCTTTTGATTAGAAAATCTTGAACCCCTAGTCATTTTCCTCCTGGGCAGAAGCGAACACCTGTCTAGTTGCCCCTCTTGGTGAGCAGAGAAAGTTCAGAGCCAACAGCCACCAAGCTAAGTCAAAGCGTCCACCCCTTTTTCCAGACTGTATGCAGAGGAACTGTTGGAAAGGAGAAGGCAAAGTCCTAGAAGTGCTTAGAAGAAAACCCCAAATATTTGAGTTAAAGAGGGGAATGGAGTATCCACATAAACCACATGTCACATTAAAAGAGTATTCAGTCTGAAATGTAAGCAGAGTATACAACTCTCCCCAATTGCCAGCTGAGATCTTGTGACTAGAGGTATTATCATGCTCCCTGTGTTCACCTGTTCCCAGGAATGTCACACTGATTTAGTCTCTGAAGACCCCTTCCAGTCTCCACAGTTTCCTTTGCTCTTCCCCACACTCCCAAGTACTGGAGGATGTAGTATGTTGTTGTTAAGGATGTAGTGTGTTGTTGTTATTGCATGTCAGGTTCTAAACAATCTGTTGTGTTCTATTGTAGGTCAGTTTTCATGACTGTAATCCTGTCCCAAAGCCCTAGGGGGTACTATTTTGTTATCTATGTTTTATACATAAATAATCAAGACTTAAGGAATTTAGGTAACTTTCCAAAATTACACAGCACAAAATGGTAACAGTAGGGTTTGAACACAGGCCATCCTCCATCAGAACCAATGCTGTTTCAACTTCAGCTGTGTCTCCTCGGCACACTTTACTCCTCACTCTCTACACAGGGCACACCCAATTCCTCCATGGCTTCAGGATATCATTGCCTCTATGATGGCCATCAAAAAGAATTCAATGCCTGCTAGCTTCAATCCATTGGTAATGCCTGCCTGAATCATTGTGCCTAAGTACCCAGACTCAATGAAAACAAAAATCGGTGATTGGCTAGTAATGCCTGCTGCTGGGTACAGGAATGGTGGTTAGTGGCATGCATGCTGCCTATTTCCTGATATCTGTCCCATTTCCACTGCTAACCAGTCCTTTATCTTCTTAACTCCAGAGCCAGATTTTCAATGGCCTGTGAGAGGTTTCCACTAAGCTATCTGTTGGGCATCTCGAATTCCTCAAAGCTGGCCTCTTCTCTCATGATTCCAAAGCAGATCTAAAAAATAACTAGTCCCACAAGGTTATAAGCTACAAACCTTAGCACTAAGGTTAGCTCTTCCCTTCATCTAACAGGCCAGTCAATTGTAGATCTTTTACATTCTACTTTTCAAAAACTTTGAGGATCTATTACCTGTATCACATTCCCACCCCTTAGGTCTAGGACGGGACCTCATTTCGACTGTTGTAATAGCAACTAACTAGGACTTCCACCTCCACTCTTGCTCAGCTATTAACAAGTACTCCTTCAGAAGCACTAATCTGGATCTATGTTTCTCCTGCCCAAATTTCATTTGAGTCTTCCCTGAAGTTCAAGCTCTTGAGCAGACAGATTCCTCATAGTGAGGCCCCACTCTAACTGTTGGGATGCTTTCTGTTCTTCTCCATTACCCACCCATCGTATGTCACCTGTGATTCAGCAGCATAACCCAGCTTGCTTGATTGTGCCACCATTAGTCAAGTCTGTGTGTCTTTACACAAACTGCTTCCTCTACTCAGAATACTGAGCACAATGGAGTGATGCTTTCTAGAGACATTTATGCCCTGTAGGCAGGAGCCAGCAGGCATAGCTTATAACCTCAGCTCCCAGAAGGGTGGTCTGCAGGACCCAGTTCAGCTATGCCATGCCCATCTACCAGGTTGGGCCTCAGCCAGGCCTGTCCTGTCCTGAGTCCCCTTGAAAAGCAGCAGCTGTTAGGATGAGAGTAGTAGCTTGACACATTCATAAACAAAAGGCATCCTTGGACATTCATGTTTCCATGGGAGCTGGGTGGTGAGACGCTTAACCCTGACAATGTCAGTTGCACTCCAATTGCCTTGGCTGGTGGGTTTTTGCACCAGCTTCCAGCTGTACTGGGGCTACACTTTTTCAGACATGCGATTTATAACCCTCCTCATATTTGGCTCTGATTCATGACTGTGAGCTTCTTGAGGGGAAGAGCCAGTCTATGACAACTTTGCCTTCCTGTTTTACCTGGGCCTGGTCCCTGATACAAGGCAGACATTCAAGAAATGGTCATTAATGGGTTGAATGGAGTGAATCCTAAGAATAGATGAGTCTATCTGACCAATATCCCTTATTAATAGGGTGGTCTTAGTCCAACTTTTTCAGCTCTCGTGATCTTAGTCCAATTTTTTCAGCTCCCTGTGCCTCAGTTTCTCCAACCACAGAACTGGGATTAGAGAAAGGCCATGATCCTGCATTCTTCAACCATTGCTATCAATGGTTAGAGAATAGATGGATGGATGGATGGATGGATATATGGGTAAATGAGTGGTTGAATAGGTGGATTAATATTCATGTAGATGAAGAATGAGTGGAATAACAGATATGGTTTTTGATAGATTCATTTTATTAAATATTAATTATGAAAAATGTCCTTCCATCGCTGTAAAAAAGCCACCATCCATACTCACACTGAATAAAGTGGTCTAAGCTCAGATGGTTCCTCAAGAAATGGCCAAATAACCACAACTTGTAAAGCCCCCAGGATATCATGAAGGCGTCGCCTGGGCCTTCTTTTCACCAAACAGCCTCCTCCAAGAAGAGGGGAAGAGGGAAATGAAAAGGCTACGTGCACACAGGCAGGGGAACGCCTGAGCAGAGCCCCCCTGCCATGCACTTCAAAGTGCTGTCACTGCACCCTAACCAGCTCTGCTCACCTTCAGCCTTCCTGGGAGCAGCCTACAGGCCTGAGATTTTGCCTTGCAGAAGGTGCTGAAGACAAGATCTGGAGCTCCCAATCACTCAGCTTTGAACTTGATCTGCTGTCTTGATAGCACTCATGTGCAAAGACAGGCTGGTGGAAAGATGCTCAGGAGAAGGCCCCCGCCCCAAGTGCCGCTTCTCTTACCGTATTAGAGGTCACCCTTCAGCCACGGCACATCTCTCACCTGTGGCTAAAAGGCCTGGCCTGCCTGAAAACCCAGACCCTCCCACTGGGGCGCTCTGTGAACCCCCCTCCAGGACTGCGGGGCCCCTCCCCACTCCGCTGCATCAGCTGAGCAATCTCCCAGTGCGTTCTGACACAGCTGCGAGAGATGAAGACTGTACTGTTGATAGATGAAACTTTGGATAAGATTACATGGTTTTGAATATCTTGATGACATATTTGTCTGAAAAGTCTTTTAGAGGACAGCCTAATATAAATGCACGGAAATGTTTCTAATGACTAGCATTTGTCTACAGACATCGTTGGAGAAATTAGCATTCATATGTCTCGGGATGTCATTTGCATTTGTATGTGGGGACC
The DNA here is from genome assembly GCA_963574575.1 of Galagoides demidoff. Lineage (NCBI taxonomy): Eukaryota > Metazoa > Chordata > Mammalia > Primates > Galagidae > Galagoides > Galagoides demidoff. The sequence goes on from CAUYQV010096200.1 coordinate 27,724, forward strand.
AACTTTTGAATAATCATTTCTTCCAGCCCAGAAGAGTTAACTATTTAGTCTGAGTACAGGCTGGTTTCCTTGTAAGGCGATCGGGCCCGATCTGTGGTGTCCAGATATAGGGAGTGATGTTTGGCCATATAGCCGACTGCCCCAGCACCACTGGAACCTTCTAAGTAGTCCTCGGATACCACATTTGCCCTGGTAGATTGCTCAAGATTTTTACTTGGGTCTGTTCTGGCCTCACTCACCTACCTGGTGTGATCACCCCTTCTAGCCCAGCCACCTCAGCTTTTTCTACAAAGTGTAGCCCCAAGGAGTTGAAGTCCGAGACCAATCTGTTAAAAGTATACTTGGAATTTTCCCCATCAGGACACAGATGTCAAAAATTCACGGAAAACAGCTTGTGTATGAAGGTAGCACAGATCCCAGTTCCTATATGGTTTCTGAGAGGTCCCTTGGCTGCAGTCCAGGGCAGTTTTCCTGATCCAGTTTTACATTATACAAAGGAGAAGAGAGCCAGATAAAGGGGAACTCAGCTAAGTTCCAACAACTTCTTACCTGTTCTGTGCTGTCCAAGGAGGAAATTAACCTCTGTAGGGGTTAGTTTTTCATCTGTAACGTGAGGAGGTAATTTCACCAGTCACCCAGAATTTCAAAGATGAGAGTTGACCACACGTGTAAAATGCCAGGGCTTGGCACGTATTAAACATGTGATAAATACCCCCTCCCTGCCCTGGCTTAGCCAGCATTTCCTAGTGTGCCTTCAGCAATGACACTGAAGCTCCTAGAAGCAAATTTGCAACAGTGAAAACTAACGCACTGGCTTCCTTCATTGTGGAGAGCTCTGTGGAGGGCACTTTAATTTCTGGGTAGCTAGCCAGCCCTGGGATTCATTCGCTGTGTGAGCTCTGGGTCCCTAGTAAAATCTCTTGAGCATCTGCGTTCTCTAAGGTCTCACCCTACCCCCCCATGTTAGAAGTATCCCCCAAACTTCATTGCCTGAGTAATTTACCCTGGAGAGAGAAAGGTCAAGGTCAGGGAGGCCCTCAGCATGGCCCTGCCCTGGCACCCAGCACTAGGAAAGAAGCAGACACTCGGTGAATGTCCAGTGAATGAGTGGATGAGTGTGGAATCTGATGGCACTGTGCTGCCCTATAGAATGTGGAGCAGAGGGCTGCGCTGGTGGCTCAAAGAAGTAGGGCGCCGGCCCCATATGCCGAAATTGGTGGGTTCAAACCCAGCCCTGGCCAAAAACTGCAAAGAAAAAAAAAAAAGAACATGGAGCAGAAATACAGATGTTCTCTGTTCAAAGACATAAGTTTCAATAATAAGAAAAAAATGCACACATCGACAATAGCAATAATCGTACACTCTGGTGTCCTCACTCTGGGCCAGACTTTGAGCTGAGCATCTAACATTGACACACGGCAGACCCACAACTATCAGCTCTCCTCCCCATCACAATGGGAAGTAGGATGTGGGATGACCCGAGGAGGCTCAGAAACCCCTGGATTGTTCAGGAGGACCCCTCTAAGCCTCTCCATTTGCTATTCCCTATCCTGTTTGAGAGCATGAGAATCTCGTTTCTGGTATCATCCTCTCTCTGAAATCTCCCCGAAACCCACAGATTTGGAGGAAGAAGTTGCTCCCTGATGTGACTGGATTCCACCTCTCAGAGGCTCTAAGAACGAGAAGATGAAACACAGTAACACAGTGATCACCCTTCACCTAATTAAAAATAGAAACAATATTAGGCTGGAAAAGAAGTAAACAAAAGTCCAATGAAGTTCAGCTTTCCCAGCAGCAAAGACTTTGATTTGCTTTTAAATCGTTGTCAACAGAAATACTTTGGGGGGGCACGGGAGGGGCGGGTAGGAACAGCTGCTCTGCTGATATCTCAAGCCTGTATCTCTCTGTGCCGTGATGCAAGTCGGAGCATCTCCCTCCTACTTCTAACACGGGGTATGTGATTCCGCGTTGTGATCTCAGATTGGCTTGCCTGTCTATCCACCTGCCTCGCTCACTTGACACACCTCCCGCAGGGCAGGGAATGGTATGCAACTCAGATCAGGCGCTTGGTGAACGTTGCTGGGATGAATGAACTTGCTGGTATGGAATGGAATGTTCCCGCAACTTGTTGGTGTCCCAACCAGAAAATACCTCCTCGTAAACGGGGTGCTCTCTCTCTGTCTCTGCTGCCGTGTTAATATCTCAAATGATACTATCTGGCACCCCATGTCTCCTGCCAGAGACAACGCCTGCTCCCAAAGACTCCCAGGCCACGTCCCACCCTTTTTGTCTGAGAAGGCAAGTTGGGAGAGGCAAAGCCAATCCTTCTTGAAACCTGGATTCTTTTTTAATCAGTATACCTTGAGAACATGTCTCTGTGCCTCTTGCCAAACCTGAAAGTTGGTGTTGGAATTACTGGTGATCCTCTGAAAAGCAGAGCCTCAAGTGTCAAGCAAGAGGCATCTTGACCACGCCTAACAGCTTATTTCCCAAGCAGCCAAAACTTCTGCCAAGTCCTCAGACTTGGAGCAGCGCCAAGGAAGGGCACAGAATCTTCCAGCTTCACTTTTCACTGTTCTTGTGAAGGCAACAAATTAACCCTGTGGTGATGTCTACTGTTGCCTCTGTTTTGACTGAGTTGATTGGTCAACTAGGGCAAACAAGCCATTTAATGAACACACACACCCATTAACACACATACTGTACACACAGAAAATTGATGTGTACAATTGATGTGTACTTTCCCCTCCCTTTGGTTCCCAGCCATTTGTCTGAAATACCTACTCTCTGCAAATTAGATGGGTCTTTATTGTATCACCATTCGAGATTTGGGCTAATTTAAAGAAAGGTGTATAACACGCCACTGACCTCCTTCAACCCAAGTCTCTTAAGGGAATTTATATTCTTAGGATTCAATCACATCGTTTATTGATGAAAAGAATACAATGACCAGACAGGCATGGAATGTGTCACCAAGGCACAGCTATCCGGGAGATATTTGTGGAGAAATACAGCAAAGGTAATTTCTGATCCTTTGTTATAGAATTTAGAGGATGGGCAAGGTGGCAGCGGTAATGAGGGGTAATGAGGGCTGCATAAGGCTGAACAGCTTGCTGCAAAAGGGACCTTGTCCTTGTCCCTTTCTCTATGTGAGAGCCTTGTTGAAGAGCTCTGTGGCAGCTTCAGAATCTCTCTCTCTCCCCGTCTCCCTCTCCCTCCCTCTTCTTCCCCCTCCTCTCGATCTCTGGCTTTTGGAAGAACCCCCTTTCCTTACCCCTTTGAGCATCAGGAGGTAGTACCGGCTTCCTGAGGATGATAGCACCCGGAAACCTCTTTGCTCTCATTCAATCTTGTGTTTTCTTTCTGTTGTTGTTGTTTGTTTGTTGTTATTGTTGTTGTTTGATCTCTCCCCAGATCCATTCAGCATCTTTCTCCACCTGGCTCTGTGCTCTAGGGGATGGATCTTTGTGCATGTATCAGTGAGCTCCAGCCCAGGTTCCATTTTGGTCAGTCCTGCGAGAGACATTGGAAAGAGCCCAGGAGCTAGGGGCAGGCTGCACTGTCAACTCAGCTTCCTTCCCCCTCCGTCCCCTCCCTTCCCCTCCGTTCCCTTCCTCTTCTCTCCCCTCCTCTCCCCTTCTTTCCCCTTCTTTTCTCTCTCTCTTTCCCCTTATTTTCATTCTCTGGATTTTGGAAGAACTTCCTTTCCTTACCCCTTTGGGGTTTTTTTTTGAGACAGCCTCAAGCTGTTGCCCTGGGTGGAGTGCTGTCATATCACAGCTCACAGCAACCTCAAACTCCTGGACTCAAGCCATTCTCTTGCCTCAGCCTCCCAAGCAGCTAGGACTACAGGCATCTGCCACAATGCCTGGCTATTTTTTGGTTGCAACCATCATTATTGTTTGACAGGCCCAGGCTGGATTCGAACCTGCCAGCTCAGGTGTATGTGGCTGGTTCCTTAGCTGCTTGAGCCACAGGTGCTGAGCCTCCTTATCCCTTAGAGCAGCAGGAGGTAGTACTGGCTTCCCGAGGACAGCAGCCCCAGGAAACTGCATTTCCCCTACGGTTTTTCTTATGTCCCAGGCTCCTTTTTGTAAACATGCCCTTGATTAAAACTCCCCCTCACATCACCCACATGGACTCCTTCCTGCTAGGAGCCAAGTAAGACAAAGTCTGCGGACCAAGCAGACTGACAAGGGGTATGACTCCCCCCTGTGCTCCAGAGGTCTAGATGGAGTAGCATCTCCTTTGTTCTTCCCACTTCTTCCCTCTGACTCAGGACTGAAGAATGAGAATGATCTTCACATTATTCCCCGGAGAGATTAAGCTGGGGTCATAAGCACCCCAACAGGACCTCACTTCCCTCCCCACCCACCTCACCTCCTCTAGATGCCTATGTCATAGCTAAGCTGTGCAAATGTGCACAGCACCAGACCAAGCGTTGGGAGGCCCTGGGCAGGCCTGGATCAGTGCCTTTCCCACCCTTTGAATTTGGGTCACATACATGCTTCCCCTTTGGGGTCCTTGCTCAAGTCGGGCTAATAGGCCAAGCCTGGTTTCTCACCAGGCTCTTTTAAGGACACGAGGGATGGGTAAAGACAATTTGCAACTTGTCTTGCAATAAACCAGCACATGTGCTCTTGTCTGATTGGTGTAATTACAGCCTCCCAGCTACTAGGAGTTCTAGGTCAGGAATTATGGCTAATTCATAGTTCTCTATTCTTGTCCCAGTGCCAAACAACTAGGAGCTTCTGAGGCAGGCAAAGGGTTTCCATTAAAACAAAGCAAAAAACACTCTTTAGGTTCTATTGTAGCTAGAAAATGCCACATAACTTCATTCTTATCAATAAGAACCATCAATTTCCTCCTTCTTTATTTTGCCTGGAATGCAGACCTGATGGCTGGAACTTCAGCAGCCACTTTGGGAAGATGAGATGACACGCAAGAAGGGGAAAACAGAATTACTGAGGTGCTGGCTTTGATGTTCTTAAGCCACTGAACTAATTTGAGCAACCACCTCCCTCAAGAACCTAGAGTTTGTGTTTGAGAGAGAGAGAACATTAACCCTTATTTGCTAATTAGTTTTCTGCTGCTTGTAGCCACAGGCATTCCTGACACAATGGATGAAGTGTGGATAAAACAGTTGCATCTTCTCCAAAGCCCATTTGCTTTTTAGCTTGAAATCTGTGTACCATAGACATTATTTTGAAGTGAAGGAGTGAGGGTCTCCATTAGGATTAATTCACCCCAATCCTGTTGAAAGCCCATAGCTCCTTTCCACTCTACTTCCCAGTGAATCCTGGAGCTCCTTTAGAGAAGAGGCCATGTTGACCCGTATATCCCCAGATATGAATATCACACTGTTCATGTAATTGGCATTCAACGGAAGACTGAGACCTGAAGAAAGAAAACAAGCTTCAGAAGGACCAAACACATTCTAGTCACTATTTCAGGCACCCTGAATCTCTATTAAGCAATCACTTTTATCCACATTTTACAGAGGAAAGCCCTGAAGCTCAGAGAGCTTTTATAATTTGTCTGAGATCCTGAGGCTTGTGAACAGCACAGGGCATATGCCAGTCCCTGCTAGGCACAAAATTCAATGTATAGAAAGCTCTTGGCTCTCCTTGTTTTATTATTTGAAGGCACCGGCAGACCCAGCCAGGTGCCAACCTGCATTTAAGCTGACTCGGCACTAAACTTTCAATGTTCAGCCTTCAATCCATGAGGGGTTCAGAGGGCGGCAGTTTGGGACGATTGAGGAAGTGTCCCTTTCCACGCTCTCATTTGCATGCTGGATGTCTACTGAAAGTTGCTATGGTGATCCGTTTGACCAAAAGTTTCCGCTGAATCATCCCAACCCATACATAAAAACCTGAGTGTGGTTTGGGGACCCAAAGCCCAGCAGCTGGGGGAGACGTCTCCATTTTTCATTTGTGACTCACCTGTGGTCATGCGTGGGCCTGGCTTTGAGCAAGGTGAAACCTCTGTGGCAGGTATGAGCTCCCTGGAGAGGTTCAGCATGGTGGGGACATGTTGAAATTGACTCTAGGGATTCTGAAAACCCAAGAGGGAAGTGAAAGCCTGCACCTGAGCTGGGCCCTGCCCCGCTGGGTCCTTCCAGCCATGCAGGTCTTTTAAGTAAATGTCTCAGTTTGGACATCTCAGAAGGGGAGTCTGCGATCAGCCCTTGTGTTCACGTGGTTTATTTGGGAGCTGAACCAAGGAAGCAGGTGGAGGAGAGGGGATTCTGAGAGAGCAAGGAGGAGAAGCCAACAGATCTGTGTGTTGTCTGCGTAGCCACCATGAGCAGAGAGATCTGCACAGGTATGGTCCCAAGAGGAACTGGTGAGAAGACGTACCAGGGTTCACGTTTGCTCTCTGCTCCTTGCATTGCTGGCTGCAGGCCTTGCGAGTTTTAACCTTGACAGTGACATCTCTCTGTACATAGAAATGAAGAAAAAAAAAATACCTCCTGCATTGCAATAGAGAGGATGTATGCAGTGGAGCCTACTATAGAATCTGGTGTGCGGTGTAATCTCAGTCAACTTTGGTTTCTTTCTTTCCTGTCTTGGGCAATGAGATCCAGCCAAATGATACCTGTTGTTCTTGGCTGTGTACCAGGCATGGAAAGATCTTATGGCCGAGTCGTTAATTTATATAAGTAAAGATTTGAACAAGGCTCTCAAAAGATGCCGTTCATTTTCTCTTTGGAGGTGAACTTGACTTAGCAGTCACTCCTCTGTTTAGTTAGGGGAACATGAACGTGGTTGCCTCTGCAGATAAACAAACATAGATTTGTATACAGACTTGGCTAATTAATCCCTTGTTTGCTACATGGAGACCTTTGGGGGATGCCCAGGGGCATGTAGGTAGGGGGGGAATTTGGAACAAGAAAGCAGCGTTGTCGAGGGAAAAAAATCCAAGGCAGCCTGTTAAAATGCTGTTAAAAGAGAGATGCCATATTTTTCAAATTGATGGTGATTTCGAAAGACGGTACAACACATTAGCAAGCGTATAGAAAGACAGATACAACTTTTCTAGAAAATAATTTTGTCGTATCAAAGCCTAAAAATATTTACACCTTTTCACCTAGCAACCCCAAGTTTCGGTATTTATCTTGGGGAAATTATCAGATATTCTGCACTTATGCGTGTGGCAGAATATAGATCAAAGCAGTTAGTCTATTACTGAACAATTGCAAAGGATGGTAACATCCCCCAAATGAGCAAGATAATCAGATACATTATTTTTATAATCACATGGTTACATTGGAATAAAGATGTGTTTTCAAAGACCTGTCAGTGATCCAGGAAAGTATCAATGGTATGTGATCAAGTGAAAAGTTGGATAGAAAAGGCATATTCAGTCTGGTCCCAATTCTGTTGAAAATATTTTTAACTGTACATTTGCACGCTTGTGTATATAGGTTTGCACATGCATGACAATAAATAACGTAAAGGAAAATACTACTAACAACCCCTATTTCTGAGTTATCTTCCTTCCTATCTTACATTAAGAATTTGCTTTTACATTTTCCGAATTTTCTGTAATGGGCAAAAAGAAATCATACCTATGATATGTAAAAAATGCTAAAGAACCCACGTTTCGGAGCCCCGGTCCTTTTTCCTTAGCATAATCTTTCTTCAAAATGCAGTTGGATCTGCCTCTAAAAGGTCAGGGGTGGCCGCAGTGCTGTGGATGTCCAGCAAAAGTGCTTTGATACGTGACCTCCGACCCACAGGAGGAAACAGCGAGGAAGGTGGCCAGGTGGATGTGGCAGGGGGTTTTGTGATCGCCTTGAATGACAGCTGTCAGAAGCCCCTTGGAAGGGCTGGTTAGTCTCCCGAGGACTCCGAGCAGGTGGCACACTACAGTGCCTGCTGTCACTTCTGACCTTCAGGGGCATGTCTTTGACCATGAGAAAGAGGTTGAAACTAGAATCTCCCAACATCCTGACCTTCTTATCTTCTTTAAATTCCTTCCTTTGATGGTGCCTCCATTTCCACGCTCACACTCCCTCATCTCCTGTGGTCCCAAGGCTGTGTTCTCCGGCTGGGGGACCTTTCTCATGAACTCTGGCCCTGCATTGCCAGTTGACCCTTGAACTTGGCTAACAGAGTGCCTTGCAGGCCGAGGGCTATAGCAGGTGCTGTCACTGTAACAGAGCTCTCCTTCCTTACCCACGGATGTGATTCCTCCTCTGACTTCTCTTTACATTAATATGTCTCCATTTTTCTTGAACCATGGATGCCTTTGAGAATTAGAAGGAGTCCGTGAGACCCTCGTGGTAGGTGTGTGCATGCCATAGGTCCATTTGTGTTCCCCTGGGTATTCTAAGGGTCCTGACAGTACAAGATAGAAATTCTGCTTCAGGTCATTTCAGTAAAGTAGACCCCAATAGTAAGCACAGGCTCCATCACGTCCGCTATTCTTATTCTCATAGATGGGGCATTCCAGGCAAGGGGTAGCTGGATAACCCCAATGTCCCAGGAAGTCTCTGACTCCAACTAGTCTAAGTCACCTCACTTGGTTCCCGTTCAAGAGAGAACCACTGTCTGACTGCTAATTCTGAACTTAACTCTACGCTGTCAAACCCTGTCTTAGCCATAGGAAAATGCATGAATATGAGTAGCTGAGGAGCCTTCTAGCCCTTAAAGTGTGAAAAATTGCTTTAAAAAAAAAAAGAATAAGCAAGAATAGTATTGAGTTCTCAGGAGATGGTCTGCACTATGGGTTAGTCGATTAGATAATAGTCTAGAAGGAAAGATTAAAAACAAAACACTCTTGGATCTGAGAATCTAGTGGGGATTCTGCTATCAACCATCTGTGTGGTCTTGAGCAAGTTCATGTATTGGATATGTTGAAATGCCATTCATTCACTCACTTTGCCAGCTTTGCCCATGGTGGCGTGTCCCAGTCTAGGCCGAGGAAAAAATAAATGCTGTGTCTTTCATGTGGGGACATGTCAGGGTATAAGGAAGACCAGAGTGACTGGGAAGGAATCAAGAGGGACCTTCTAGATCTCAGTAAGGAGCTACACTTTCATGCCGGATGTGATAAACACTTTCAGATGGGGACGAACACAGCCCAGTTAATGTTTTGATGCAGCCTACCAGGCAGTACTGGTCTTTCCCGTTCTCCACACAGGCTCTAAGACAGTGATTCTCAACCTTCCTAATGCCGCAGTGTATTTTTATTGTTACAAAGGGGTCTCGGCCCACAGGTTGAAGAACACTGCTCTAAGAGCATCTGTGGGATGAGAGATTTTATTCTATGAGATGAGGAGAATGGACCAGAAGGAGAGGGCAACGCTGGAGGCCAAGAGAGAAATCCAGAGGCCATTGTGTGGTCCTAAGAGACAAAGATGGGCCATCCCTCAAACTCTCCACCATAGAGTCACCACGTGAGCCAACAATGCCCCTCCTGGCTATCTAAGCAGAATGGAGACACATGCAGAGAAAAGCTCGTAAATGATATTATGTGAATAGCAGAATTATCACAAATTGCCAAAAAGTGCAAACAACTAAAATGTCCATCAGCAGATGAATGTATAAGCAGAATATAGTGTACGTGTGCAATGGAATATTACTTGCTCCTAAAAAGGAATGAAGTTGTAATAGATGCCACCAGATGAATGAACCTCAAAAATGTGAGGCTGAGTGGGAAAGGCTAGTCCTGGAGGAGCACACGTCACGTGGTTCCATTTATGAAATGTCACACATCTACAGAGAAAGTAGATTGGTGGTGGTTGTCGGGGCCAGGGAGAAGGGGATGTGTTGGTGGGGGGATCTTGGTGGAGGTGGTGACAGCGCTCTGGATCTTGGCAGTAGTGATGGTTGCATGACCTAGGGCATGTGAACAGTCTGCTGAACTGTGTACTTCAAGCAGGGGAATTGTATGGAATCGAATTATGTCTCAGTGAAGCTATTTTGTAAAAAAAAAAAAAAAAGTGGCAAACACACTAAGCTGAGTGAGAATGGACTCAGCATGGAACCCTGAGAGTCTAGGGCTTGGTGGCATATGAGGGGGAGCAGGAGAGGGGCACGGAGGCCACCGACTTGGTCCCTCATTTCTGCAGCCATCTCCTGCTCTCAGTGACTCATTTCTGGTGTCATCTTCACACGTGATGATTTCGGGGGCGGGGGGGTGTTGAGGGGGAAGGGGCAAGATGGCCGAGTGGAGCCAGCTTTCAGCAGAAGCTCCTGTCCAGAGAGAGAAATAATGGCCAGAACCAACCCAATAAAGCTGAAGATTGGGAGCTGAGCTGAGAGAGAAGATTGATGGGTTCGCATCACCCCTGCTGAGGCAGGCTGGGACTCCAGGGAAGCAAATTTCAGGTATAAAATCCATCCCAAAGAGGATGAGAATCCTTCCCTTCTTCCACCCATAAGCGTGGCTCGCTGTGTTACATACATGATGATTTTTTTTTCAAAGTCTGCCTCTTTCTTCCAATTAAAGTAGAAGGGGGGGGGAAAAAGGCTTGGGGCTGTGTGTGTATGGGGAGTGGTGGATCTTAAAGAAGTCACAAAGCTTTCCTTTTGGTGACCTTTTCAGGGGAATGCTGTGACCTTTGACCCCATGGATGCTGATGGAACAGACTCAGGTCTACAAAGCATTGACAATTCGACGGGTTTTTCACGGAAAGGATGTGGTATGTTCTAAGGCAGATGGCTGCCCCAGGCAGCAGTCAATGTACAGAGAGAGAATCATGGTGTTTCCTTTGCCTAGACGCTTATCTTAGCCTTTCATAGCCCCATAAGTATGACTTCTGGTAAAGTCAGAAACAAAAAGAACATTTTTGTGTGCTGATGAGAAATGACGATCAAAAAAAAAAAAAAAACCAGACCCAGGAACATGTAATTCATTACCATTCGTATCAAATTTTCCTTGTATCAATGTTGTGGGAGGAGGCCCTTTTATCTGGTTTAAATTATACAGACACATAATGAACATGTTTCTGTCCTCACAAGAGTTATCAAGGCTGGAGCCAAAGCTGACCCGCTTCATTGGATTCTGAAACAAAGAAATCTCCTCCTGGCCCCGAGGCCAGCCAGGAGACACACTGTCTTGTATCCACAATGATCTCTGATTTCCAAAGTTACCCACTTCATGTATTCATCTATTCATTGAAGTAATAAACTTACTTGCTACTCTACCCATTCAGGGCTGTGGAGACAAGGAACCATCCCTGCCCTCAAAGAGTTCATGGACCTAGGGATAAAAAGGCCAAGCCGGCCTTGGACTTTGTAGGGAAGTGCGCCCAGGGTGGTGGGGAAGCCTCAGAGGCAGACACAAGGGACTCAGAAGGGGCCAGGTGAGATAGGATGCTCTCAGCGGCAAGGAGTAAAACGTACAGCACCCAGAGCTCAGAAAATGAAATCTCTACCTCACTCAGCAGACCCCTGAAGATGGGATGCCCTGGTTGGACGCTGTCTTCAAGGACTCGGCCATTCTCAAGTTCCCACTCTGCCAAATTCAGTGGATCATCTTCTCCCCCTTGGGCATCTGTTGACTGGGGGCTGCTACCGAGTAACAAGGCTTTCTATTGACATTTATTAAGATGCCCCTATGAACCATGCGATGGGATGTCTTAGAAGTAAAATGAGTGAGTGGGATCGTTATTTCCTTCTCTTATCTTCCAACACCATCTCAGGTCTGCGCTAGAATGAAAGAACCTGAGTTTTCACAGGCTTGGGTCCGTCTCCAGTCACGCAAAGCTGCATGGTTTGGGCTGCTCCTGGCTTCCCATCAAGGCGGAGGGAGAGGAGGCAGGTTTTGTTTTCTGCTTCACGCTGCACAGTCATCTTGGTTCCCCGGGTGTGGGAGGATGCCTGCCACACGCTGGTCTGAGCTCCAGGCTCCTCGCCCCTCAGCGCCACAACACTCCCCCGCTGTCCCCTCGGTGACTTGGCGCTCAGGGAGCCTCGTTGCTCCGTCTCTGCCTCCTGTGTGCACCTCCTTCCCAGGCCCTGCTGTTCCCATCTCGTTGGCAGGTCGCCCAACAGTGAATCTGTGTTTTTTTAATCTTCCTGCTTGAGGAGTGACGTGAGGTGGGTGCATCAAAGAAGAACGCAAAGCCATGATCCCCTTGCCATCCAGGGCCCCTCCTGACTTCCTGGCTGCTGACGAGAGACCACAGCTGAGCTTGGAGGCCCAGAGGAGCTAGCTGCCAAGCCATCCCATCTGAAAAACCAGCCTGTGACCAGGAAACTGAACAGATCGCCTACAGAAGCCACCGAGACAGAATAAATAGGGAAGTCTGTGGACTGTGTCATCTTCCCCGAGCAACTTGCCCATTACTCTCAGCCCTCCACCGGATTAGAACCCAGCTAATTAGTTGTCTATGCTCTACAGCAATCAGGGAAAAGGTCACTTTGGCGTATGAATTTCTCTCTGTCTCTTTCTAAGCCACAGGACTTCCTCCAAGGAACAAGCATTAACCTCCGGTTCTCGGAAGATACACCAAGTCACACATTTCTGTGAATTCTCTCGCTGAGCTGATGATCGGTAATCATGGCCATAGCTATAGCTATTTACTGAATGCAGGTGCCAGACCCTTCCCAGATCTTGCCTGTGATGGAGCCTCCTGGAGAAGCCTGTTTCACATAGGAGTGAACTATGTCTTGTTGACAAGAAGGAACAGGAGATGCAGCCTCCTGGAAAAATGTGGGCTGGGAGTCAGGAGAGCTGCGATCTTTTCCTGGTCTTGTTAACACCACCAGAGTTAGGCAAGACATGGTCTTTCTTCGCTATTTTGTGGGGGAGGGGTTTGCAATGTTTTATTGCATTTTTTTATTTTGGATATATATGAGTAAGATTAGGTTACATTGGTTGCATTTGTAAGGTGAAGTCGGAGTTGGAGTTTCGTCCTTCCCAGGAGATGTGCCCGCTCCCCCTACGTTGTACCTGTTAGGTGGACGCTTACCAAACCCCTTCCCTCTTCTTAATTTTAATTGTGTTTTTCTCACATGTGGGCCTGTAGTTGTTACACTACTGATTTCAAATTAGTATTGAGTACCTGGGATGCTTGCTTTTTCATTCTAGTGATAAGTTTACTTACAAGAATGTTCTCCAAATCCATCCAGGTCAATACCAAAGATACGAAGTCTCCATCTTTTTCATGGCTGAATAGTATTCCACGACGGTCACATATCACAGTTTGTTAATCCATTCAAGGGTTGATGAGCACTTGGCTTGTTTCTACATCTTGGTGATTATGAATTGAGCTGCTATAAACATTCAAATGCAAATGTCCTTGTGAGAAAGTTTTTTTTTTTTTTTTCTGGGTGGATACCTAGCAAATGGGATTTTGAGATGGAATGGAAGGTCTATTTTTAGCTCTTTGAGGATTCTCCATACCTCTTTCCAAAAAGGCTGATTTACTTTTGGTACATAAGTGTTCTCTTCTCCCTACACCCACGTCAGCATCTGCAGCTTTGGGACTTTGTGATGTGGGCTATTCTCGCTCTTTCCCACGGGAAATTCCAAAGTACTTTCCAAGAGAGTGAGTAGCTACAGTGATAAAAATATACGTTGGTGGAAGATTTAATCAAAATGAAGTCTTTCTACAACAGGGGTGATGTCCCGCAGGTATGTCGGGGCCTCTCAAAAAAACCATCTGACATTAGTGACCACCATGAGCTGGGCACTTTGTGAGTCATGGCCACACGCATTATGCTCAGTCACAGAAATAGTTTCAGAGCTTATGGGTCCATGTAAAGACCTGAAAACTGGGAACAGAAGCACAGGGGTCCTTTACACAACTCTGGCACATTATAGTTAAGAAAACAGAAGGTAGAGAACAAAAGTAGCTCTCCCCAAATATCCATTCAACCACTAGATCCATTAGAGGGATCCAAAGAGATCTATGACATCAGAGGGTTGGTTAAGACAGAGCCCAAGTACCAACTCACTCAGGAGCAATGAGAAAAGCCCAATCTCTGGATGTGTTGTCAGGAATTATCCCTGCCCCTGTAAACAATGTAGGGATATACACCCTTCATGCCACTTAACAACCTCAGCCCAGGGAACTTCAGAACAGCACAGGTCCCTGGCTCTGTTGCTGTTTCTTACACTCACCACAGCATCCTTGCTCTCTCTTCCTACAAGACACCAACATGGGCATCATTTGAACCCCTGGCTTTATTTTTCTCTGTCTCTCTGCTCCCACCCTGTCATTGGTTCAGTTGCCTTTTCTCTTCTTGACTTCTGGTTGGGTTGCATACCATAAGAATTTTATATAAAATCTATATAGACAAGAATTTTGCAATAACAGCACTTATCGTTAGAACATGTCACTGCATTGGAAGAAGGTAGTAATCAGCCAATCAGATTTTATTTCTAATGGTTGGAGGAGATTAGCAGTGTAGAATGATGGTGGCATTCATCAACAGCACAGGTGGCATGCTCTGTTGTTAGGTGGGGACACTGGTCTCACAAATGGGTTTGAGATACATCCTTAGACATTTGAGAGACTGTTCGATTCCATGAAAATCACTTGGTTCTCATGGAATAACAGGGAGCCCAGTGAGAATGAGCCCACTGTCTTGGGCTTGGTTTTGTGAGACGTGTTGCATTGGGATGAAGCCTTGTGAAAGCTTCGTTAGTAGAGATTTTATTCTTGCTCATATAAAACTGGATAATCACAGCGCATTCTGTCTATAGTAGATATCCCTGGAGATCAGAGCAGATACCAGTGAGGGAAAACAATTACATGTACATTTTATGTATACATAAAAGATAATATTTAGATAGATATGAGATACATAAGATTATATATTATGCATAATAAGAATTTCACTTCTGGAAAACAAAAATGTAAATATATTAAGTGCTGGTTGAGAAAGGGGGGGTCATATCCATAACAGTAGCTATTCATTTTCTGTTCAAATTCTGTGTTTATGACCTAACACAGAAATAAAATAACAAATACTGGTTCTTTGGGTCACCAATACAGTGTCCCAAATATATCCTAAAGTGTTTGTATATTAAGAGGGAGAAATATGTTCATGCCTGAAAGATACTGCAGAGAAGGTCAAAAATCTACTTTTGCCTTGGTGACCTTTTATGTGTCCTCCATGGCCACCAAAAATGTTGTTGAATGCTGGACATAAAGATGGATGAATGTAAGGAAGGATGGCTAGGTGGATAGATTAATGGATAGATGGGAAGGTGGACAGATGGACATAAGGATGGATGGGTAGATGGGTACATGGATGGATGGGTGGATGAGTACATGGGTGGATGGATGGATGGATGGATGGACAGGTGGACAAATGGACAAAAGGATGGATGAATTACATATAGATGAGTAACAGCATTATATTTTATCCCTTTCTCCCCTTGATTATCACAAAGTCTGACATACTATTTTCCAATAAATGAAGACCTGAGTTTATCTCAATAAAGGGTCAACTGGTCCTCAGAGAGAACGTAACATCGTCTGGCACACTTGGGTATTTTGTCATTCATCAAAATTCAGGGGTTTTGAAGTTTCACGAGTGGCTCCACATATCAGTGAAGCCTGGGAGTAGGTACATGGATTACCCTGAGGAACCCTGCTGCTCTGAGACACGTTCTGAAAACCCTCGCATTGGGAAGATGAAACCCCAAAGTAGGGCTAAGAACCAATGAAGGAAACTTCCTTCCAGGTCGTATGATAGTCTAGAAAAGAGAAATACATTATACATTCTATAAAATATAATAGTACATTATATAGTATATAAAACATGTATTACATAACATATATGCATATATAAAAAATTACAATGTATAGTCACAAATGCTGTGCTGTGGACCCTGTGAGCCAGAGTGGAGATACATAGCCCTACTTGAATTAGGGAAAAACAGAGAAAAGTCCTCTCAAGGAAACAGGGGGTCTCTGGTCAATGTGAGTGAGCCAGGCTGAAAAGGAGGAGGTGTAAAGGATGCATAAGGCCAGGACGCCCCCCCAACCTGCAGGTGCATGGCCGGGTGACAGCACAGTGTGGACTTCCTCGCTCCTCCTCAGCAAGCCAGTTCCCGCCTTCGCCGTTATCTCTCTGGGTTTGAGCCACTTCTTAGAGACCTAAAAGAAAGCCTGTTGTCGTCTCTAACCTCCCTTGAGAGTCTCTTTCCTCCTTCCCTTTCACAAGTCATTTGTTTATTGAAGAAACTAAAACATTTGCTTAGAGGATTTCCAAAATTTTCGATTCAAATTCTTTGTTCTGGGATCCAATAATTTCTTTATCATAAATATTTCCTATAAACTGGTAGTTTTCTATAATCATTGATATCAGCCTTCTTCTTCTTATTATTATTATTATTACATTACTACCAAATCTTCCCAATGTTATAGGAAAGGTTAAAATGTATGCAATAGAATGCTAGCTTCTAGTAGTCTAATTTCTCTTTCAAATAACTTGAAGCCAAACCTTTTCTCTCAACTCCATGTTGGTACTCAAGTTCGGGAGGAGAATCTAATGCAGGGAAAGAGCACAGACTTGTGCAGTAGCCAAGAAGGGCGAGGATTACGGCGGCAGTCAGCTCAGAGTTTTTGGAAACAGACCTTTCTGACGGTAACTTCCAATAAAGTTGATGGGTGTTACATTCATGACTAGACTCTTAGTCACCTCAAGGGAACTGAAATTGAATGGAAGGGAGGGGAGATATTAGCAATTCTGATTGCAAATGTGAATGCAATTTCAGGGGTGTTTTTATAATTGCTTTTATGCCTTGATCAACTGCCTCACATAATACTGGCCTGCAAGGTGGAAGGCAAGATGAAGGGAGGATATCCAAGGATATTTACTTGTCTAAATGCCTGTGCCCTGTGAAGGCAGAAGAGGGCATATGCTTTGTCATTGAACAAAACAGAAACCTTTCACTTTTCAGCTTGCCCTGCACACCTTAACACTCCCAACCAACCTGCAAGCAGACCAATGCATGTTTGTGTGTAGCAAACACCAACGTAGGGATAGTCATACCAATCCCCCAAAGGTCAATGATATTTTCTACTAAGGAGGGAAAAAGAGATCAAGTTCAAAAGTGCTGCACCACTTGCACTGGCCACCCAACCCTTTTTCCACCTGTCTGTACATTTCCTCAGATCTTTTCCACCCGGAGTGTCCAACCAGACAGATAATCTTAGGGATACGCGTTCAGCCTAACATCTTTAGACACCCACCACCATTGGGAACCAGGTCTAGAACTCCCAGGTTACCCGATCTCTCCTCCAAATTCCTCCTTTAGTCACTTGCTCTTCTTCTAAGACCGAAACAAACACAGGAACGTTACAGTGGAAATGAATTCTCCTCTGGCGGAAACAGGGTTCTGGGATCAAAGGCTTCACACTGTGAATGTAAAACAACTCCTTGAATCAGCTGGTCAGCACTCACTGACCACCTCCTGGGCCACAGTCACTATAGAGGTATTGGGGATGGACACAAAGACAGACCACTTAGCAACACCCGCCATAAGAGACGATAATGTCACCTATTGTACAATACTGCACTCTATCATACGATGCTAACTATGTTGTCTTCTATCTCATGTTCCTTATTTATTTGTTTCTCGACCATCTCCTTCTTGCAGTAGATAATGAATGCAGACTTTTAAGCTGTGTCTAGTAGCCCCTTGTGCCACACTGGTCACGTGAGCTAAGGAGGCATCTACAGAGAAACTAGGGTGGTACCAAGCTTCCTCGTGGTCTGATGGAAATACCGCAGTATGTCTCTCACGGGGTGATGGGGACTACCGGATGAGTGAAAGCCGAGGGCAGGGCCCCACTGAGTATCATGTCCACGCTGTTAGTGCTGTTACCATTTGATACAGGCCTGTCAGTGTCACTGCCGGTGACAGCTCTTCCATCACACTCACAGACGTCCAGATAATCCTCCAGGTCCCCCCTCCACAGGATTTCTGAATCTGAATCTTGAGCCAACCAGATACTCCATCCCTTTTCCCCAGAGATTGGCTCATGAACATATGAACTGGACCTATGTGCCTCCAACAAGATTTCCATGTGCCCTACTGGGGACTCGGGCTGGCTCCCCTGGCCCTAGCCTGGGGGGACTGAGGGCTGGACCAGCTGCAGCCATCGAATGCCATGAGAAGTCCGGGTCTGGAGCTCACACAAATGGAGGGAAGCCAGTTACAATGACACCGTATGGCCCCCGTCCCTAGCCAGGCCTGACGAACAGCTCTGTTCTAGACCTTTTTGGTCATGTGAGCCAGCAAATTCCCTTCTTGCATAAGCCAGTTTGGGTCAAAATGTTTTCACTTGCAGCCCAAAGAGGGCTGTTGCCATTTCGTTATACAGATGAAGACACTGAAACTCAAAAAGCACATAGAGGACCCCTCGAAAGTCACACAGCCAGTAAGTCGTGCATTGCTATGCCTGATGGACACTTGAGGACAGGTGGGGCTACAATACTGGGGACCCACGAATGCAAGACAGGAGCCCTGGAGGCATCATATGAGCACCCCACCTGCATCAGCTGCCTGGCGCTGTGCACAGAGCTTGGGGTGGGACACCGCACTTGAGCTGTGCAGTGGCGAATGGGCAGGACTGGGGCATGTGGCAATGGGGGCGGGCCTTGCCTTCTTAGCTGAGGATTACAAAACAGCGTCCCTGCGCCTGGAAGCCCTGGGGAAGCAGCTGTGAGTCAGAGCTGCGCCAGGGCTGTCGCCAGCAGCAGCCGCTGTGCCAGGACAGGACACCTTGCTCACAGCGGAGCACTTAATCCCACCCCTCCCTTCATCCCCAAATCCATCCCAGCAGGACTCGTCACAGCCCACCTCGGTTCCTCCGCTCCTCCGTTCCAGGGCCCACATGTCTTCGACTGTGTTTTCCAGCCATCTCCATCTCAGAAAGGTACAAGCTAACACGTGAGCAAGGCAAGCGTCCCGGTCACTGGGGGATGGGCCCGTGGGCCTAGTGAGAGGCAGAAGTAGGGACAGCTGTGTGGAAACACAGCAGCCAGACACCTTTCAACATCCTGTTCTCTGGAACATAAGGCAGGACATTCGTGTGCATTAGAGCTTCAATAATAATAATAATAAAGAAGTGAAGACTCGGAGTATTTGGTCGTTTTCACAGAATAAGCATTTATTATGTGCCAGGCGCTGCAGTAGGTGAAGGAGGTGGAGAGGTAAACGAGAGGGGCCATCCCTGGATTCAGGATACTGACGGTGAGCAAGCAGGGAGCTGGCACAGCACACGAGACTCTAACTCAGCGGCACAGGGGTACCTGGCCCGCCCGTGAACAGGAGGGAGGACACAGGTAAGGCTTTTAAGAGAGAACCCAAGACCTGAAGAGGAGACAAAATTAGCCAGGAAATAGGACAGCGGGCAGGGAAGGTGAGGAGAGGGTGGAACTCTGGGCGAGCGGAATTGTGCAGACTCAGGAGAGAGGGAAAGAAAGAGGCCAGGTTGAGGCACAGGCACAACTTTAAGGCAGGAGTATAGAAAAATGGGGCGGGGGGGACATTTCTCAAGTCCCCAGAGCCTTCCCACGCCTCTGCCTCTGACTGAGGAAAAGATTGAGGCCCAGAGAGGTCAGCAGACTGGCCTGAGGTCTTACTCCTGTGGCGGAGGAGAAGTCACATCCTTGTCGGGGTGTGTCCCCCTGCTGGGTGACCCTCAGAAATCCACGCTGTTCTTCTCACTGTGCTCCTGAAGAAAATCAACCTAGAGCAGCAGCATCCTCTGGCCTGGGGGTGCAGGAAGCTCTGACCCCACCCTGCCGGACCTGTCACTTTGACCTTGAAGATAACTGTGACTTTGCCATTTACGACCCATCTATACTGTGCAACAGCCCAGCCTATCAGCTTCCTTCTGTGTCTATGGGTGACTGGTCTCTGTTTACCTACCATCTATTCAGCCTCAAAGGGCCGAGAACATTCCTTTCATGCAATCCAGAAGGGTTTTTACAACCTCCCCATGCAGTTCAGTCTGTTTGCAGCCTGGAAAAAAAATAAAAGTCCAGAAAGAGAGTGAAGAGCTCTGCTGAGGTCAGAGGGGTGACTCCGTAGGAGACAGACATGGACGCTGACCTCAGAGGCTGTGATTCCAGGTCCCCCGCCCTCCCCCCACCTCAGCCAGCAGGGCATGCATCACGGCCACAGCACCCAGGCCTACTCCCTACTCAGCAGCTCTAAGGTGAGCCCAGAGTCAACGGCCAGTGACGCTTCCCTGAAGGGTGGCCATCTCCCCTCCTGAGCCAGCGCTGATAGCTGATGACCGCACTGTGTCTGCTGAAATGGGCAGAGCCAGCCCCTCCAAGCATGGAGCTGGCAGCTAGTCATAAACAACTCACGGGCTGGTTCTCTGCTCCGGCTTCCAGGTTTCTCTAACAGGGCACAAAGATGGGGGCCTCGAACAGGAGATTCTGCAAAAGCCTGCACCATTTAGGTCCTTTCAAGAGAGACTGGGCGGGGCTGGGGGCCCTGGTGGCAGCTCAAAGGTAGACACTTAAAACTCTGAACTTTCCTGATCAAGAAAATGCCTCTGAGACCCCTGGCTTCAACATTGGCAACAGGAAATTGACAGGGAAGTTGATGATCTAAACGAGAGAAAAAACTGGAGAAGAAAAGACTGATTGCTTTTACACATACACAGGGTTCTTGGTTTTCTTCTGGGTTACATCTATTTTTTATTAGTCTCCGAGGTCCCAACTTTGGACAACTGCTTTGTGTTTTGCCAGGGCAAAGGTTTGCAGAGACAAAGGCAGGTGTGAAATGTGAAACAATTACTTAGTAATCTGTCTTCTCCAACAGAGAGCTTTGCCTACACCATCAAAAAAGTGAAGTTATTTTAGAATCGATTAGAAGGGTATGTATAGGACATCCAGATGGGGTCATTTAGTTTAAAATTACTCCAATTACCAAATAGACTGAGTCAGTTTAAATTGCCCACTAGCACTCGAATGATCCGGTGGGGGAGCTCTGCATAATCACTGGGCGTTCGGTGGGACAGTCTCCCCCAGATGCCACAGGGCTGGGTCCCTTCCAACGTTGTTGTTATCAACTCAGGGGCGCAGAAGGAAGTTCAGAAGAGCGCCTGCCACTTAGGGAGTTCCTCTGGGGCTCACGCTGCAGGAGACACTTCACAGGCACCGTCTCCAGTCCTGACAATACCATATTGGCAGATGAGGGACCCGGTTCAGAGCGGGTAAGTCATATAAAAAGCACATCAATTTCGTCTGCAGCTGGCATTGAGCTGGAAAGCAAATGAAAACTAGTCGATGGCCCATCTTAGATCCAAAGAGATTTCGACAAGTCAGGAACAGGCTGAATGTAAGGGGATGGAGCCTGCTGAGGACTGTTGCACATTTCCCTGCTTGGGTTGAAAAAAAACATCAGCACACAAACATCTAGGATGGGGGAGACAGGAGAGGAGACTGGAGCGCAGGCTCCAGTCCACCACCTGTGCTGGGTGAGTCACCCATGTTAGGTGTCTGCTAAAGGGGCCCCTGAAATTACGGTCTGCATCAGGAGCAGACAGATGGAAGCTCGGGGAAGCACAATGATGCTCACTCTGTCAGGACAGGCTCGCACCTGCATATCTGGGTTCAGTTGGGAGACTGGCACCCTCAGAGGGCCGCAGGAGCCAGGTGGGTCTGCCTGGGAGTTGGCAACACTCCCGGGAGCACTTGGAATCAAGGCATGGGTAGAAATGGTGAAAGGATTATGTGTAGAGTCAAAAACAAAAGGCAGGGGAAGGGTGTCATACTGGCTGTCTCCAGCCTCCCAGAGACTCTGTGCTTAGACATGGGCTTGTGAATATAAAAAGCAAGGACTCACGTGTAGATGAAGGGAGCGTGACTTTCTACAGCTAAAACAAACTGTTTTCTTTACAACCTCAAGAACTATGGGAAGATAGATGGATAAGATGGAAGATAAAATTGAGAGGTAGTGAGCACTCCTGTCACTTCAGATGGTCAAGTGCGCGTCGTCAAAATTGGGTGTGAGGTGGACTTTGGGGGGTCCTAAGCATTTTGGCTTCCTAGGGACCTCGTTTCCTCTAAAAAAAAGTTTTTCATTTATATTTGATCACTACATTAGCAGGATGATAGATATAATTCATGCTAGTGCTCACATTCCTTTTCATTATCTTCTGATTCTAAAAGAAATTAAAACAATTTGGCAGACCCCCAAACAGTCTCGTGGGCCCTGGGTCTGCTCTAGCCAGTGGAGAAGTCAGCCCTGCAGGCTGCCAGTTCACCTGCCAGGGGGTTGTAAAGTGGATCCAGATTTGTGCATTGGTTAAAAGCAAGATGTGAAGGTCAGATTTCTCCTCTCAGTCTGAGCTTCCCTTCGGTGAATTCTGTCCAAGAAGAGAAAAGTACGCCAAACGTTTTCTATTGTTACGAGGTGGATGTGTTTTAAAGGGAGCTCAAGTTCAAGAACTCTGTGTGTGCCCTTCTGTAAAAAGTGTACACACATTCCAGTTATTGCAGGTGGTAACCCCTGAGACCAAGATGAGGGGCCTGGGGTGAAAGTGAGGACCAGTAGGCCTTTACGTCGTCATCCTATTTCTGTCTTGTTCACGTAATTGTATTGAATAAGAAGCATGCATCACCATCATAAAATGACTAAATATAAAATCTTAGCAGAAATCTATACATTTTACTTTAATTTTAATTTTTTTTTTGGGGGGGGGGAATGAGCCCACTTTCCCATTCTTCATCAGATCAGGAACAGTCTGTCGTGAGGGCCGATGCTATGAGGGCGTCGCTGTGTACAATGGGTGTTTTCAGTGCAGAGAACAATGTGTGATGATTGTTCCACAGCACCCATGATGCAACCAAGAACTAAGGTACCAAACAGGGCCCCGGGGGACCCCTTTCTGCAGGCCCCAGCCGGACAAATTCAGAAACACACACGTTCAGAAATCCTCTGCACCAACCTACTCGTTCTGATCATCTCAGGAGTATTTGATTTGGGTCTGTATATTCTAGAAGTCCATTTCCTTCCCAGGTCAAACGGCTGCTAAATGTCTTTGGAACAGGAGCCACGAATCACCCCATCACTAGGGTTAGGAAGCGACATTACCCAGGAGCCTGTCCCCTGAGTTATGCATAAAAGACACAATCTGCCTTATTGCTCCAATATCAGGTCTCTTTTTCTCTTTCTGTTTTTTCTTTTTTTTTTTTTTAAATCAGTTCTGCAGTTCACCACAATAAAAATCTTCAAGGGTTGAATGCTTTTGAGACAAACTCCCTCACCAGTATAAGCTGTGAATAGGATCAAAAGGGATGCTAGGGGAAGCTCACATCCTAAGCAACCTCTAACTGAAGGAAAAAATAAAAAAATTAACGAGATGGATGTGCCCAGAAAAAGGAGGAGGAAAGAAGAAAAAAAAAAAACAAACTAAAAATCGGGTGATTTGGAATAGCAAGTCTGGGGAAATAGGGCCCATCTTCTTATACCTCTGTCTACTGCCTAAGCCCAAAAGAGGTCCTTCCTTCCACGGTTCATGTGTGCACAAAACTACTTTTTCATCACTGCCTGTCTGCCCAGCCATGTTGGGCATCTTTCTGGGATGAGAATGGGGAAAAGGACCACCACACCTTCACACCACACTGGAGAAAACATCTGGGTTCTCTGCATCTGTCGGGCCAAACAGGCGAGTATTTCATGAAAGAGGGGGTGTTATGTTCTAAGGAAGAACCCTGCAGGGACAAAAACAAGGAAACAAACACATGAGAAATAAAAATAAGCAGAACCCTCCAACTCTGGCACTGGTTTGCTGGCACGGTTGTCCACAAAGGTAGAAATCTCTAATTACAGGATTGTCCAGAATTCACATTTCACGTCGAAATGTGAAGAGTCCAAAACGGTATATGAAAAGCCCAACCCCTTCCCCCCACCCCACCCCATGCACCCCTATCTAAATGATGCCCTTGGGAAGAAATCTACAAATTTCATTTGTGTGTATCTTACTTCTGCCCCTCGCTCCCCCCTAACCAAATGAGAGTTGTTCTCTAACTGCACCGGAAAATCAGAATTTATTGTACATATGTTTGTGTTCCACTTAATAAAAAAACCTATATTTTAAGATAAACTTTGTTAGTAATTCATGAGGTAAGTGACTATTTATGCTAATCAGGCAGAAATATATTCTCAAGCATAATGCATTACATAAATTTGAATGCAAAATGTTCAATTACGAAGTAAACACAGGTAATGCAAATAATAAATTACCTCTAATAAAAATTATAAAAGATGTGTCTTCAAAGAGAGAGCGGCTTTAACTTACAACTGTGAATTGCTTAAAGAGAAAAGAATTAATAAATGCTGAATTACTCCGATGATTACTTAGCACATAATTCACCTATTCATAACGACTCCTAGTAATCAGACTGTTGTTTCACATCCTCCAATATGAGGCAAGACTGTTTCCTCAGCAATTTTACCCTTATCAGATTATCTCCTCCGATTCTATTAATTTTCCTCCATGAATCTGCTAACAGTGATTTGTGATTTACTTACCCAGCTAACTGAAGACTGTTAAAAGGATTTATCTAACACTAGACCTAGGAACAGTGTACGCCTTATCATTCAGTTACTCTGAAGAACTCTTGCTCAAATCAATTTAGTTGGTTTCATTGTGAAATTTAGTGGAGACTGGTTAGTTCTGCACCATAAAATCAGCTCCTAGATAAACAAAGAGTTTAGATATTATACTTGAAGCATCCCGCCTCTTTTCAGATTATGTATGTCTGATTCCAACGTTGATAACACTTCAGTGGCTGTAACTCACAATCAGGAAAAATAGACTCCTTTTAGGTCTTAATCTTTGTAACTTGCACATGCACAGAGATTTGGTTTGTCTTTTTTGCATGAAGTTGTTAGCTGCATGTACAGATAGGGAACTACAACTGTGTTTTTTGATGGGACTCTTGTGAAATATGCTACGTGATTCGACCCATGCCTCCTCCCCTTCAAAAATCTCCTATAAATATTCATTGCTTCCAGAAACTTTAATGCCACTGGCTCGAGTTGGTCAATAATGACAAACATGTAGCTTCTAAATTACTGTATATTGTTCGACAGAGATTACCAGGGTATATATGGCAAGGGGGTTTTAAGCAGTGAGAAAACACAGCTCACATTGTATTTGGATTAGATTGGTTCGGAGAGAAGTGAAACAAACAATGTTAGCAAAGGAGTCTAAAGAAATGTGGCCCGCTGTAATTGTAGAGCATCAAAAACCTGAATAGTACTAATTAAAATGAGAGAGCTCATTGTTATAAGAGAAGTGCTGTTAACAGAGGACTGTAAATGTTTAGACACCCCTGTGAATCACTAAATAATAAAGTAAAGAAGTCTGTGAGCCCTGCTGCTGCACAACTAAACAAAATAATTCTGATCCTCTTTTTTTTTTTTTTTTTCAAG
Source organism: Galagoides demidoff (assembly GCA_963574575.1). Classification (NCBI taxonomy): domain Eukaryota; kingdom Metazoa; phylum Chordata; class Mammalia; order Primates; family Galagidae; genus Galagoides; species Galagoides demidoff. The sequence goes on from CAUYQV010096200.1 coordinate 53,107, forward strand.
AGAAAAGGGGACACCGGAAAAGCCTCTGTAAGAAAAGAAAGAAAAATACCAGGGCTTGACAGCACGGTACACAAATAAATCATAAAAGCATGCACATAACAATACAGGTAGCTTCCCAAACATGGGCATTTAATTTCTAGAAATGATAAATAGCAATGCAGCAATTAGGTACACCGCCATGAATCTATATGGCATGGTCTTTGTCATTAGTGAATTTTTTTTATAAAATATTGCTTATTTATAAATGTAACAGTTTCTGTGTTCCTGCCAAAACTACTTTTTGTGAGAGGCATTGATCATACCTTACAGCTTTTAACAAAAATGTAATGCAAAAGGATTTTAAGAAAACCATGAAAAAGAATTCTCTGTAAATACACTAACATTCATATTTTACAAGGAAAATATAAACTTCAGACTTCTGTGGCTACTGATTTTTTAAGAAGACCTAGAAAATCATTGCTGTAGCCAGTGTTAAATGATATGTTTATGTAAATTAAGTGGTGGATTTTCCTCTGAATACATAAACTGTAATCCCTCAACTTCATTGCTAGGTAAGATATTCTTAAAGGGGACGAAAGAAAGAGAATTCTGCTAGGTTGCATAAATATTGACATAATCTTCACCCTTTCTTCCCCAAACTGGTAATAGATTTAGTTTATTCCACCTCAACAAAGTGCCCCTATAAAACCAAAACTACCCTTATAAACAACTTCTCTGTAGTAATGATATCTGAAAAGTACCAACAGCGCTGGTCTTTTAGGATTTGATGTGTCTACTAATCTTTTGGGGAAGTTTCCTGTGAAGGATTCCTGGGTTTCCTGCTGCCAAAGGCTGCCAGAATAGAGAAATTAACACAGGTTTAAGCTGGTGTATGGGGTGAATGAGAGACGCCTAAGGTCTCGTTCTAAATTGTCAAGTTTGCTGAGGGGTGGATAAGACCGTACTGAAGTGCAATGTTCAAGAAGCTGGCTTAATATATGACTAAGTGTCAGAAGTCAGGTTTTCTGAGAATTACTTTTCAGATAAACAACTTTATAGCACTGCACTTAATCTTACTGGAGACATCTCATTTATCACTGAATTGCAAGTAACTTTAATTCTATTGATATTGCCATAAAGCCCCGCTGAAAATCCACCCAGGGTTAGGGGCCCTGTTACATGGAGTCCACTTGCAAAGATCTCTCAGTCTGAATCATATATACCCCGAGGGCGTCTATATCCCCTGGACTCCTTCTCAACAAAGAGGACAGGAGGGAGCAAATGATTCCCACATCTGCCGGCACTTTTGGGGGGCCCCTTTCCTATAGAGTCAGCTTCTCTCACTGCAGTGAAACTATCTTTCTTTGCCTCTTTGCTGTTTCCACCCTCACTTCATCACCAACAAAACTGGACACGGATCAATTTCAACTGACCTTTGCCGAAAGGTGGCGCTGTTGAGGTAAAAACCAACTCGGTCCAACAATAGTTTTCACTCTTCCATCCCTTTGCAGGCTTTTCAGATTTTTTTTTTTTAATTGCACCCTCCTAGCGTTTCCCCCTCCCATAAAGTAAAATAAATATGATTAACACCAAATGCATTTTCATTAATTGGAGGAATCAACAGTCTCCACTTCCAAGGGAGCGGGCTGGTCTTCCAAATGCTGGGTCGGTTTCACGCACTCTCGCTTTCCTGCAAATAAATCTCGGCTTCTCCGATTTGCCTATCACTTTAAAATCTTAGAAACAGGATTGTTGGTGTCTTTCCTCTTCTTTTCCTTTCCTTTCTTCTTTTTTTTTTATACATAAGCTTTAGTAGAATCAATCTATAAAACTGAACTAGTTATTAGCATTTGCAAAGAGGGTGGGAAAAAAAAAAACGGTCTCTCCCCCCCACACCCACCCCCTGCTCTGGGTTTCCGGGACTGTCCGAGAAACCGCGGTTTAAAATTTAACCCTTGGAGAGGAGCTGGTGAGGGTTGGAGCATTGTTTTTTCCCCTTGTTCCCAGCCACGATCAAGTCCGAAATAATTAAGTAAAATGTAAAAGTGCAAAGGGCACTCCTGACCCTGATAAACAGGGGTGAGATTTCATAAGGCGATAGGTGAGCGCGGAAGGGGGAGGGGGCAGGCTGCAGGCGGGCGGAGGCGGTGGTGGAATATGAATCTCAAAGGCCAAACTCGAGCGGGAGTTGGGAGTTGGAGGACTGAGCCTGACTTTGAGTTTTCCCAGAGTTAACTCACCCTGGCGCTCGCTCCCTGCAAGGGCACTCGACGCCAGTGGGCAGCCAGTCCCGGAGAAGTATGGTCCCTAAACAACTTATTTTACCTCCTTTAAAAGAGGGCGATTGAAGGAGTTTTCTCTCTTCGCAAGGGCTCCAAAGCGCCCGGGCAGGCGTACCGTGGGGCGGCGTCCAGCTCTCACTCCCGATCCCTGCGCCCCAGCACGCTCCCCCCAGCTACCCTGCGCCCCAGCTCCCTGCAGAGATAGAAAGAGTTGGGGCCAAGTTTGAGGTCTGGGCACAGCCAGGCTCAAGGAAGTAAAGTCCCCCCAGCAGACACCTGGGTGCCAAGGGTGAAGCGAGGAGGAAAATCTGCTCGGCGAATTCACTGTCCTGGGGGTGGAGGGTAGGCGGGGAGGGGAGTCAGGCCAATCCCGGCTGAGAAAGCGTCTGGGGAGCCCGGGCTCCAGAAGGCAGGCCTCTCGCGCTCCAAAGTAAAGCAAACTGTCCACCCGGGTCCGCCTGGGTTCTCGAAGCCCGTCTATAAAACTCCTTTCCCTCTTAGACCAAACTTCTTGCGGTGGCCTCGCTCCCTCCTGGGGAGACTGCGGCGCTGGAAGGGTTAAGCCAGCCAGGTCCCAGCTGACAGTCAGCTGATTGGGCCCTGATTGACAGCTCCGAAAAGTTTCCTTGTTTCTATACTATTATGCTAATCGCGGCCGCTCTCGCCGCCTCCCATTGGCTGGGAGTGCCAGTCAATTTCCCATTTGGGCTTGACGTCACGAGTGCTATAAAACTCAGCAATTGCTTTAAACTCTTCTTGCTGGATCAGAGGCTTTAAAATCTTTTTTCATCTTCGAGCTGTAGCTCCGGCTGCTTGTCGGCTCGGCCTCCCCCTCCCCCGTCTGCTCTCTGCCTCGTCTTTACCCAGGACTTCGCTATTTCGCTTTTTTAAAAACGGCAAGAAAGAACTAAACTCCCCCCCTCCCTCCCTTTCCTCCAGCCCGGCTGCACCTCTGTGCTGCACTTTGCACAGAGGGAGAGAGCGAGAGCGCACAAGGGAGAAAGAGAGAGAGAGGAAAGAAAAAAATAGTAAAGAGAGCCAGGCAGAAGAAGAGAGACGAGAAGCATGAAGTGTTAACTCCCCCGTGCCAAGGCCCGCGCCGCCCGGACAGCCGCCCGCCGCGCCTTCAGCCCCGAGCGGCCGCCGCGCGCGCCCCGCCTGCAGCCCCGGCGGGCGAGGCGAGCCCTCCTTATGCAAAGCGCTCAGCGGAGCGGCGAGCGGGGGACACCGCGCACCGGGCCGGGCTCCTCCGGCTTCGCCGCCGCCGCCGCCGCCGCAGCCCGCGGAGGACCTTCCCGAGCCTGAAGCCGCCGGCTCCGCGCGCACGGAGGCGAGCCAGCGAGGAGGGGCCGGGGCGAGCGAGCGAGCACATTGGCGTGAGCAGGGGGAGGGAGGGCGGGTGCGGGGGGCGCGGGCAGGGCGGGGGGGTGTGAGCGCGCTCGGAGGTTTCGGGCCAGCCACCGCCGCGCGAGCTAGAAGCGCCCCAGCCCGGCAAGCTGGCTCACCCGCTGGCCACCCAGCACAGCCCGCTGGCCCCTCTCCTGCAGCCCATCTGGCGGAGCGGCGGCGGCAGGAGAATGGCATCAGAACTGGCAATGAGCAACTCCGACCTGCCCACCAGTCCCCTGGCCATGGAATATGTTAATGACTTCGATCTGATGAAGTTTGAAGTGAAAAAGGAGCCGGTGGAGACCGACCGCATCATCAGCCAGTGCGGCCGTCTCATCGCCGGGGGCTCGCTGTCCTCCACCCCCATGAGCACGCCGTGCAGCTCGGTGCCCCCTTCCCCCAGCTTCTCGGCGCCCAGCCCGGGCTCGGGCAGCGAGCAGAAGGCGCACCTGGAAGATTACTACTGGATGACCGGCTACCCGCAGCAGCTGAACCCGGAGGCGCTGGGCTTCAGCCCCGAGGACGCGGTCGAGGCGCTCATCAGCAACAGCCACCAGCTCCAGGGCGGCTTCGATGGCTACGCGCGGGGGGCGCAGCAGCTGGCCGCGGCGGCCGGAGCCGGCGCCGGCGCCTCCCTGGGCGGCAGCGGAGAGGAGATGGGCCCCGCCGCCGCCGTGGTGTCCGCCGTGATCGCAGCGGCAGCGGCGCAGAGCGGCGCGGGCCAGCACTACCACCACCACCACCACCACGCCGCCGGCCACCACCACCACCCGACGGCCGGCGCGCCCGGCGCTGCGGGCAGCGCGTCCGCCTCGGCCGGTGGCGCGGGCGGCGCAGGCGGCGGAGGCCCGGCCAGCGCCGGGGGCGGCGGCGGCGGCGGCGGAGGCGGCGGGGGCGCGGCGGGGGCGGGGGGCGCCCTGCACCCGCACCACGCCGCTGGCGGCCTGCACTTCGACGACCGCTTCTCCGACGAGCAGCTGGTGACCATGTCGGTGCGCGAGCTGAACCGGCAGCTGCGCGGGGTCAGCAAGGAGGAGGTGATCCGGCTGAAGCAGAAGAGGCGGACCCTGAAAAACCGCGGCTATGCCCAGTCCTGCCGCTTCAAGAGGGTGCAGCAGAGACACGTCCTGGAGTCCGAGAAGAACCAGCTGCTGCAGCAAGTCGACCACCTCAAGCAGGAGATCTCCAGGCTGGTGCGCGAGAGGGACGCGTACAAGGAGAAATACGAGAAGTTGGTGAGCAGCGGCTTCCGAGAAAACGGCTCGAGCAGTGACAACCCGTCCTCTCCCGAATTTTTCATGTGAGTCTGACACGCGATCTCAGCTCTAACCACCCTGATAAGTGCTCCGCGGGGGTCCGGCTCGGGTGTGGGCTTGCTAGTTCCAGAGCCACGCTCGCCACCACCTGGCCCCCTCCCCTGCCGAGTTCACCCCCCTTGGCCCCTTGCACACACACACACACACACCCTGCTCCGAGTTTGTGGTGGTGATGGCTGTTTTTAGTTGGGGAGGGAATGGGTGTCTGGCTCATGGATGGCCAACCTGATATTCTCCATCATAACTTGCTAGCTTGTTTTTTACACCACCCCCCTCCCAGACTTGCACAATGTTCAAAGATCTCGGCAGAGTTCTTCATGTGAAACGTTGATCACCTTTGAAGCCTGCATCATTCACGTATTTTTTTTTTTCCCTTCTTCAGTTCATGAGCTGGTGTTCATTTTCTGTGTGTGTGTGTGTTTTATTTTGTTTGGAAAATTTTTTATTATTATTTTACTTTTGGAGCTTGCTGTGTCGCCCACCTTTTTCCCAACCTTCAACCCTCACTCCCCCTCTTCACCCATCTCACCCCCCTCCGAGATAAAAGAAAAAAAAAGAAGCAAAGTTTTTTTTTTTCTTCTCCTGAGTTCTTCATGTGAGATAGAGCTTGCAAAAGAAAAAAAAATGTGAAATGTTATAGACTTGCAGCGTGCTGAGTTCCATCGGGTTTTTTTTTTAAGCATTGTTATGCTCAAATAGAAAAAAAAAATCCTCATGAACCTGCCACAATCAAGCCTGCATCAACCTTCTGGGTGTGACTTGTGAGTTTTGGCCTTGTGATGCCAAATCTAAGCGTTTAGTCTGCCATTAAAAAACTCATTTTCATCTCATGCATTACTATGCTTGCTACTTTGTCTTAGCAACAATGAACTATTTCAAAGACTTTATGAAAAAGAGACATTATATTAATAAAAAAAAAAAGCCTGCATGCTGGACATGCATGGTATAATTATTTTTTTTCTTTTTTTTTTCCTTTTGGCTTGGAAATGGATGTTCAAAGACTTATAGCATGGCATTCATACTTTTGTTGTATTGCCTCATGACTTTTTTTGAGTTCAGAACAAAAAAGTGCAACCCTAGAGCCTTCTTCCCATGAAAGTTTGCATCTGCTCCAAAACTGCTTTGAGTTACTCAGAACTTCAGCCTCCCAATGTAAACGCACGGAAGGCATTCCTTGTCAAAGACGCCAGAGTGGGTCACCAATTTAATATGGCAAACTTTAAAGAACTCTTCATGATGCCCCCACTTGGGGGACTAAAATTGTGCTGTTGCCGAAAGCAGTCTAAAATTTATTTTTTAAAAAGATAAATCTGCCCCATTATTTTTTGGTTTGTTTTATTTTTATTATTATTATTTTCTCTCTTTTTTTTTTTGGCTTTTGGTCATTGTCAAATGTGGAATGCTATGGGTTTCTAGTATATAATTTAATTCTAGTTTTTATAATCTGTTAGCCCAGTTAAAATGTATGCTACAGATAAAGGAATGTTATAGATAAATTTGAAAGAGTTAGGTCTGTTTAGCTGTAGATTTTTTCAAAGATTGATGCACTAAATTGTTTACTGTTGTGATGTTAAGGGGGGTAGAGTTTGCAAGGGGACTGTTAAAAAAAGTAGCTTCTATAGCATGTGCTTGCAACTTAAATATAAGTTGGGTATGTGTAGTCTTTGCTATACCACTGACTGTATTGAAAACCAAAGTATTAAAAGGGGAAACACCCCTGTTTATATCTGTAGGGGTATTTTACATTCAAAAATGTATGTTTTTTTTTTCAAAATTAAAGTATTTGGGACTGAATTGCACTAAGATATAACCTGCAAGCATATAATACAAAAAAAATTGCAAAACTGTTTAGAACGCTAATAAAATTTCTGCAGTTATAAAAATGGCATTACTGCACAGTTTTAAGATGATGCAGATTTTTTTACAGTTGTATTGTGGTGCAGAACTGGATTTTCTGTAACTTAAAAAAAAAATCCACAGTTTTAAAGGCAATAATCAGTAAATGTTATTTTCAGGGACTGACATCCTGTCTTTAAAAAGAAATGAAAAGTAAATCTTACCACAATAAATATAAAAAAATCTTGTCAGTTACTTTTCTTTTACATATTTTGCTGTGCAAAATTGTTTTATATCTTGAGTTACTAACTAACCATGCGTGATGTTCCTATGTTGCTTTTCTTTCATTTTCAATTCTGGTTATATCAAGAGAAAGAATAATCTACAATAATAAACTGCATTTTTTTTTTGATTCTGTACTCAATTTCTTAGTGTACAGTTTAACTGGGCCCAACAACTGCCTTAGACGTGTAAAACGCATCTTCCTCTCCAGTGGAAGGAATAGGGGAATAATAGGGAAGCAATAATTCAGGGTGAAATGATAGGCTGCTTTGTGAGGTGAGGAGGCTGGCCCCGTACAGTAATTAGCTATATTTAATATAGATGTCAATGATGACCTCTTTTTTTTTTTCTCTCCCCAAAGTTTTCAGTTCGCAAATGAGTTGAGCCATCATTGCCCTGCACTAGGGGGGTGATGGGACAGTAGATCCGGGCTCCCCGGACGTGTCTGCACATTTCTAAAGAGCAGTGAGCCAGGCAAATAGGGCACACCAGAGGTGGCTTGGGCACATATGCATTTAATGGTAAAGATAAACAATTCTTGCCTTTTGGCTTAAAATTGCTTATTTTTCCTTCTTCTCTCCTACACCATGATTTTCTTGTTAGCAAGGCCTGACAAGATTTAACGTAAACACTTTGGACAAATCAAAGTTGTTTGTTTTGCTTTTGTCTCTAACATTGAAAGTCATTTGTCTTACATAGGAGTAAGAAAGTTCACCCCTTACTGACATGACTCCAAGTACATATCTGGTTTAAACTGTGTTACCAAATCATATTTCACTGTGAATATTCAGTGAAGAACTTCTGTACTTAGACAAGCTGGTAATAATTTCAGATCATGTTATCCCCAGAAACACAAGCAGAAAATAATACTTTCGTGGAATAGAGACTACGGTCTGATTTATTGGTATTTAACCCCACACAGGCTGTGTTTGGGGACTCACTTAAAATCATTTGGAAAAAAAAAAAAACAACTCTAGTTACCTTCACTAGTAGGACACGTAAGCACTGACCTATTTTTAAATGACACAAATTCATGCCACTAATGTTACAAATTCATGGACTCTTAGTCAACTTCCCCCTAGAAAGCTATTAGAAGGTTGGACAAAGCCAGCCCTGTTTGGAAAATATAGCCAAACACCATGACTTTTGTTTGATTTTGTTTTCAGTTTGGTTTTGTTGTTGTTGTTGTTGTTGTTTTTCCTTTTCTTTTTTAAGAGAGATAATATTGCAACTCTGAATGAAAGCCTTATTTTGAAGAAAACAGGTTGTGCCTGATGCTGCCGGGTTCTGGACAGTTTATCATCTGGCCTTCCTGCCTCACTTTCACAGAACGTGAAGCCTGTGTATACCCTTGACATTTTGCCCTTCCTTTACGTGCCAACTTGGATATGGCTCCTGTAACTATGCTTCATTTTGCTTAGCAAAAGTCTTAATAGTAAACCTACCCCCATGTGCTGGAAATCAGCTGTTCGCAGCTTCAGAGATTTTTTTTTTTCCCCTTTCTCATCTCAACTGGGAGATACACAGCCTCCCTCATTAGAAGCAGCGATGGAAATAGCACTTTTACAAAAAGCTCAGCATCCGGTGAAAGATTTTAGGTAAACACATGCTCCAAATAAGAGTGACGTTCAGATAGTAGATATTGCACTTATCTCATGAAGAATGGGGCCTGGATTAGGCAAAAAAGAAAAAAAGAAAAAGAGGGCTGTGTAGCAATTAAACACTTTGATAGGAATCTATAAGCAAGTTCAATACAAAAAGCAGGTTTGGGCCCCTAAGCATTAGAAAATCAAGAATGGAGGTGCTAGCAAAAAATGGGGTTTGGGTGGCTGGCTTTCAGAGAAGGTTAACTCCTAGCAAAAGGCATTTTAAAAAAAACTTTGAAATACAGTTTGAGTGGCAAACACAAATAAATGGCTTTTTTTACAAAGAACTCTTAAGTCCTGCAGAGGTGACATTCCTTACAAATAAGTCTCCCCCTTTAAAAAAGAAATCATATAAGGAAATCTAGCTTTCCCCTTTACGCTGCATTTGAGTCTTTGTCTAAATAGTGTTAAAATTCCTTTCATTCCAATTACAGAACTGAGCCCACTCGCAAGTTGGAGCCATCAGTGGGACACGCCACATTTTGGAAGCCCCAGCACCGCGTACTTACCAGTGTGTTCACAAAATGAAATTTATGTGAGAGCTGTACATTAAAAAAAAAAAAAACATTATTATTATTATTTTATTATTATTTGCAATCGTGGAGAACAACCCAGCCCCTGACTTCTGTTTAGTCTCCTTTTGCAAGAAAAAGTATTGTGTTGAGAAGAAGGCTATTAAACGTGTAAACTCCATGCTAATTAACTATGCCTCTTGTCTGAGGGTCTTATATTCAGACCTTTAGAAAAGCCCACTCCTGCTTCTCCATGTACGATGCGATGCCCACAGCTGGACAGGTGCGATGGTTTTCAGCCTGTATTGTTAGTTTTTAAAATTCACTGAAATTACAAATATATACATCTGTACATATCTATGAAGAAAAGTTTCCCAGAATGTGACCAGCTAGCCGTTTAAACGCATACGTAGACATGCACAGTCTAAGTAGTACTTCCTATGCTTCCTCGTTTCTCTGGCAGATAATTTTACTAAGAAGAAAAAAATACCTTGACTCCCCTTTTCCCAGCAGATGCCATCGGCCGGAGCTTCGGCCGGAGCTGAGCACCCCCTGCCCGGTTTCTCGTAGGCCCTTAGATAGCATTGTGTTTTTCAGTGATGTTAAACGTGTTTCTTTATCAGACATAGCTGTAAATGACAAGAATGTGTGGCAAAATACAAAGTTAGTTAAATACACACCCTCTGTGTGCTCTTTGGGTCCCTTTTCTTTTCTTGCTCTCACAGAATCACCACCCTTTTCATTTCCCAGTTCCTTCATCTTCCCTTACAACACACGCAGCCGTTTTTTTACACTACATCTGACACATTAATATATTGATATCAATGAAGCACAGGTTCTACTGTGGCCCAGCAGATGAGTCTGCTGTCTAGAAGTCATTTCTGCACCGTCTCAAGGCCAGAACCACCTGGGCCCTTTTCAACACACACAACTCCCCGATGGGAAATCTTCTATTTATTACTGAACGCGTGATGCTAACGTTCTGGCCTTTTCTCCCTTGTACCTTTACCCCAGTTGTTTTTATTTAGTAACATCAATTCTAGATACTTCTATTCTTAAGTGGAACCTCCCCCCTGACCAAACCACTGGTTTTACTGCTAAAAGCAGCGCACAGAAGGCAAACTGTGGCTACCCTCACAAACATGGTTCACAGCTGTTTCAGTAGCCACATTCCCAGCATGTCCTGGTAGAAATAACTGGAGTTGCTGATGACACGCTCACAGGCTCCAGAGTATAGCACGTTGGGAAGCTTTTGCTGTTGTCACTGTTGTTTTGGTTCAGGCCAAATTGCTTCCGAATTCACAGCCGAACTCTTGGCTTTACAAAATGTGCCCCTCCCCACCCCCCATAAACTAGACCAATCAATATATTTAAGAATCCGATGGCCACATGAGTATATCTGTTTTAGTGCTTTCCACTAGTTCAAGACTGACATACGGTGGGAGACTGAACTATATGAGTGGCAACCTTCAGCCATCTGATTCCCGTGCCAGTAAAACACACAACCAAGCTCTCCTTGGCACTCAGATAAATACTCTCTCGGAGGGAATAGGAAGTCAGACTCACCAGCTTCGGGCTGCTGATTTGCAAGGCTCTCAGAACAATTCACTGTCACTAAAAAAAAATGTTTGTCCCTCTTTGAAGACGTATCTTAGTTTTTTGGTTTTGGGGGGTTTTTTTAGAGAAGTTTTATCTGCAGTGATAGGCTATAATTTTTACCTCTTTTATTAATTATTCTTTAGGATACTGAATGGATGATTTGAGGTCTCTGCTTTCCTTATTTTCTCTTTTGGTGTTGTTTTTTTGTTTTGTTTTGTTTTTAGGATAATAAGAGAAACCCTGGAGTTTGTTTCACTCTTAGCTCATTCCGAGTCCAGGGCAGGGCATACCATAGTTAGAAAGGAAGTGATCCAGGGTCCAGCCGTCCGAATCAAGATTCGTTTTTGCATTTATTCAAAAACAGAGCAAGAACCTTAACCCACCTTCCCCTAACACTGCTTTTCTCGATTTTGATATAGTCTTCAAAATCCAGACATCAAACAGCCCCAGAAAAGGGGAAATCTCTCCCAGGCCTTGCTCTGCCCTAGCTCCTGAACAAACCCAGCTCTGTCTAGCCTTTTTTTTTTTTTCTCTAGCACGGGTGGAAGACAGGGTGAGAGAATTTCAGTCTCCCAGGCTGTCTCATGATTGTTGGGGCATAAAGAAGCACAGTCCTGCCACACATGGGGAGCATCTTTACCCTTTAGAGAGGGACAAAACAAAACAAAACAAAAACCAAACAAATCAAATTGCCCTGCACGAAGGCGTAGCTGAGTCTTGGGTTCTCTGTTTCCCTGCACCTTCTGTGGGAGGTGAGAAATGAAGGAAACAAACAAAAAAAAAAAAATGAGAACTTTGAAGGCAAGAGGCCCAGAAATAATACTAGTTACCAGGCTGAATGTCACTTGCTCAGTGGCCAGTGTCAGGCCCTGCGCACACACATGCTAGATCCAACAAGGTCCAGCTGTCCATTTCTTTAAAATACATTCCCGGGGGTTCTTCCTTTTTGAAAACAACTTGAGGGACCAAACCCAAATGAGAGATTTGAGGAAATCTCTCTCTAATATCCTAACTTGTGAACATTTTATAAATATGTCAATATATACAAACAAATACATCAGTGATTTGATGGTGGTGACATTGAGGACCAGTCAGACACAGTATGCCGGTATTGATATGGTCACTGCAAGCTTGGTGACATGGAGACAGTTTCTTTATTGTTTAAATTTGGAAGCTCGTTGTGTGTTTTCGATAAGTCTGCCCAACAGAGCAAGGCTGAGATAGTAAAGGCAAATGCACAGCACACAGAAATCAGATCTTTGTATCCATTTGCATCAGAGTTGGACAGTGTGAAGAAACTTACAGAACACGTTTTCCGCTAAGCCGTGATTGAAATACACACTTCCTCGCTCAAATCATAGTTATCTATCGAGCGCCTCTGTTCTTGTTCAACACGATTCATTTTCTTTTCCTTCCCTTTTTATTAAACAACAATTTTCCCTGCAATTAGGACTCCGGATTGCAAAATCACATTCCTCCCCTCTGCAGAGATTCATCTCGGATCTTTAGTTACAATTAGAGAAGGAGGGGCGCTAATTCCAGAAGGGAGGATGTGGGAGGGGTACCTGCCGGGGTTTGGGGAAAGGAGGCGTAGAGAGGAAATCGGTTTCTGTGCCTGCCCCCCGCATTCCTCAACCTGTCCCTCAGCCCCCAACCCGGGCCTGGTGTGAGCTGCAAACCAGAGATTTCAGTTCTGAATTTCACTGTTCTAAATATCCTCGCCGGTTTCCAAGCTAAGATTTCAGAGAACCGTTTTTCCTCGTGGTTGGTTCTTTCCATGAGGAAACAGGAGAGGCCACGAAACCTTATAGAACTAGGCAGTGATGAAAACCACCATCTTTCCAGAATCCCCAACAAGGATGCCTGTAAAGGGAACCCTGGCTTGGACAATTAGGGCAGGCTGCAGATTTCTTTTCTGCCACCAGTATTTGCCCTGGCTCTACACGACCTCGTCCACTTCTGGGGGCCCATAGAAGTGGGTTTCTGGCCACGTTTGGGGGATTATCCAGAGGGAGGACAGGCCTGAGGCTCCTGGGACAGCAGGCAATCCAAAACCAGGCCCAGAAAGCAGAGGAGGGGAAAGGACAGGTATGCAGGGTCTGGGGACAATACTGGGCTAACAGAGGCCAGCCTTGGCTAGTGACCCCTAGTCATCAGGAGTCAGCTCCGTGTCATTCTCAGGATCCCCCCTCCCCCGAAGGACCTGTTTGCAGAGTGAAGGCCAAGCCTCTGATAGGCCCTGAGCTCCACACAGATTCCTAAAATAGTGAGGTCCATAACTCCAGGGTTAGGGCCCCAGGGACCTGCCTCCTATCCCATCCCCATCCCAGTTTCTTTGCCATAATTTGGAGCGTTTCTTCTTCCCGAGCCTGCTCATCAGGGCTATTCTAGAGCCTCTGAGGGCACTGCCCTTGGGCCAACAAGCAGTCACAAGAGTGCAGCCTGGGCCCCAAGAAGTCCCCCGGCCCAAGTTTAAGTGCAGACAAAGGCAGGTATGGGGAGAAGGCCCAGGGACTGCATAGGGAGAGGAGCTGGAAGCAAGCGGTAGGGAATGTTTGTCCCCGGCTTGAACTTCTAATGCAAGGGTCCTGAAGCCTGCAATGGAGTCAAGGCAGCGAGGACGCTTCCTGAGTCTGTCCCCTCTCCCAGTTTCCAGGGGCAATGCTGCCCACCCACCTCCCCCATCACACACACTCTCCCCACCTCATACCAGGCCTTTACACACCTCCTCTGCAGGGGCACGTCTGTGGAAGCTGGTGTGCTTCCCATCCTGGGGGTCCCCGGACACGGGTGCTGCAGGTGTGCACGCACCACCTGAGCAAGAATGGCTGAGGTAGACGGGTCCAGGCAACTGCCTGAGGCCACCGGGCAGGATCCCAAGGATGGGCTTGTAATCCCAGGCCCGAGGTGGACAGCCAGGGAGGCTGGTGTGCTCAGGAACCGTGACAATGCAGTGCCCTCCTAGATGCCCAAGACTTCACCCAGCTGGGTGACACTGATAGAGGTCACACCCAGCGCACCCCAGGACCTAGGCCCTGCTCAGGTACTCACACCCCTGCAGAGGGCTCGTATTTGTAATGGAATTTGATTTCTGTTTTCCAAGAGGACTTTTCGGGTCAGAGCAGGGATATTTAAATTATCTGGTCTATTGCCCACCCTAGGAAGACACAGAGAGAAAACAAGATTTAGCCCTGAAAGCATCTGCCCTTCACCTTGAGACCCGCCACTCCTTCAGCTCCTTCCCCCCACCCACTGGAGGCCTTGGGAATTGTCTGTAAATAAGATCATCAGCTCCAGATCATTTGATTTTTACTCTATTAATTTTCCAGCCCATTTTCCAGACACCCCCCCCTCCCAGCTTTGGGGCTAGAGACAGAGTAAGAAGGAAAAAGAGAATGGGACGAGGAGAATCTAGATAGCAAGCTTTAAAATCTTCATGGGAACGTCTGTATGGTTTGAGTTTCCAGAGCATAGTTGGGTACACAATTATAAAACAAAAGCAGTGAAGCATTCTTCATCAGGATTGCTCCGAAAGTTCCAGGACCAGCATCTTGCTTGCATTCCCAGATTTAATACCGTTCTGGACCAATCTCAGGCCCTCAGAAACTGTCTCAAGAGGACAAACTTTAAAATGACTAATTTCAGAATGGATCCTTTTTCCACGTAAAGCTTTTTTCTCGCAGGGATCCTCGGTGGGTGAAAGTCATTAAGTCTGACAAAGTTATCCCTGCATCTTTGGAAATAAAAAAGTTTTAGCTCTCTCCATCTCTCTTAGGGAAGGATTTATGAATGTCCAGAGAAATATGTTGAAACTAAAACAATGAGGCCAGTATCTGAGACACTTAGATTTAAAAAAAAAATCCTTTAGATAGACAGAGGGAAAAATCTGTGGTCATCATTCCACAATTAAATCTGTTAAAAGGTGATATTTGTGTCTTATTTCAAGCAATGAATTCAATACATTCTTTCATCTGCCTTTTTAAAAAGTACTAACTTATTTAATTGTGGGGCCTTTGAAAGTTGCACATTGTAAAGAGGGAAAGCTATTAAAAGATAAACCTGCAATTTCTACGTTAGGAAATAAAAATGATCGCAGGGGTAGAGTTCATCAGGCAGCCCTGTCCTTTGGTTAGGCCTGGGCAAAACCTGGCCTGAAAGTTGTCTTAGAACGGTCTCCCCATTTAAAGGGCAGATAGGCTCGCTTGGCCAGATTTTCTGTGACTCTCGGCAGCATGGAGACGGTCACAGCTGACCGTCTGTGACACATTTGCGGGGTGCACTGACCATGTTAATTCACTGCACCACGCAGGTAATGAGCCCTTTTTACATCTTGCTCAGAATACCAGTGCACACGCCGATGCTATTTAAAGGATACTCTTCAATTGTTAGGTAACCAGACCCAAGTGCAAGAGGTTCTGTGCTGTCAGACATCTGGCTTCGATTACATCATTGTGGTCCAGCTCAAAAATCTCTTCCCTTACTCCACCGTGAGAGTCGGAGAGTCGTTTTCAACCACTCACCCTTCCCCAGTAACTCGTATGGATGGAAGCCCTGAGAACAGAGAAACCACAATGGCTTTTGGGCTCCATTCAGGTGTGCAAACAAAAATCCCCCCCCACACACACACATATATACACCTTTTGAAAGCAAATGCATTGATAACAGGATGGATGCCCCAGGTGGTCAGAGAGTAGAGGTCATCTTGAGGAAAATGACACCAATGATCTAAAAAGGACATCTAGTTTATGAGATTTCAGGCAACATGCCAAATATCACATTTAATGAGGCCTGATTCTTTTCCTCCCAAAATAACGGAGACTATCAATGATACGGTCAGGAAGGCAAAGGGGGCACTTTGCAAAGCCTACATTCAATTATTGCTTTGTAATATTTTTCTAAAATGGAAAAATGCCTCCTAAGTATATGATCTCATGTAAATACGCCTTGCCGAAGCTTAACATGTGTTTGCAGCGCCCCAAAGGAATTACCAAAATATTCTCGCCCCAATCTCGTAAGCTTTTAAACTCTATTCACTTGTGTTTCTAAAAGAATCTGTTGTTTCTAAAAATTTTTTTTTAAATGTAATCCTATAGGAGAAGTTACTTTATTTATTTATTTTTGAGCTTAGCCAGCAGAACTTCAAATAAAGAACATTTGGTATGACCGATAGACTTCCAGATTTTATAATTCCAATATGTTTCTTGTTTCTTTTCTGTCCTTTTCTATTGCATAGAAATCATATATCCGGTAAGAAATTAATTAATGTCTACTAATACAGGAAAAAGAGTAGTTTTTCCCCTAAGATTTGAAAAGCATTTCCACCGTGATATGTGAATGAAGGCACGTAATATATTTGAGACAGCTTCAACAGATACAAGGATACAAATTTATTTATCTCAGTGCTTTGGGCATCGCCTTACCATTTAGATAAAGGGCATTTGAAAGAATTAGAGGGTTACGCTGAATGAAAATTTAAGTAAAGAAAGATTATACGTTCGGTTACAGCAGCCTAGAGAATTCAGCAGGTGCATGAGCACAGTATATTTATTCACACAAATTGTAAGGTAATCCAAATAAAAATGTGGGGGATTAAAGAAAAGTAACTGAATATCCATGTTAGGGAAAAAAAAATTAGATTGACTTACCAGTTTATCGCAGTTATTGTACACAGATTTGCTGTGACCATGTTGAATTTTTTAAATTAGATTTTAAATATATTTTGACAGTCTGAACTTGTATAGTGTGACTAACTATAGGAAGAAATGACAGGTCTGCTTTGTTATTAAACTGCTGTCTGGAAAATATTGGACTCTGTACAGTAAATGATAATTATTTTGCCACTTACATTAGTACAGCTAATAGCAATAAGGGTTTTTTGAACCATAGAAAGCTAACCACTTTGAATTACTGTGCTTTGTTATTCACTGCATAACAAAAAGATTTCTTTTTTTTTTTTTAAAGCAAGCTCATTTTCATATCACCATTCGAAGCACTCCCTGCTACTAATTTAAAGGGAGATGAAGTTAATAAATAAAGGGGCGGTATCTAAATGGTTCTATTTGTTAAAAGAGCATTTGCAGTTAAGGTCAGTAGCGCCAGCAGAACAGACCAGGGCAACAGAAGAGGAGGGGGAAGATGGGAAAAAAAAAAAACATTCTCCTGGCAAATTGTCCACAGAAGCTGGGCCGGTGTCATTCTCTGAGGGATGGGGAGTCGGGGAAGACTGGAGGGGAAGCTCCTCAGACATGATTTGAATCCCCCCACCCCTGCTATGAACCCAGAATCACTTGGCTGCCTTTGAACAGGGGACAGCTTCAAAGCTGATCCAAGCTGCCAGCCAGTGAGTTACGGCTACTCTCAGCCTCCCAGTCGGGAAGAAACAGTTCAGAGGGAGTAGACTTGTACTGCAGGATGTCCCCTTCCACTGTCACCCCCCCTCCCACCTCGGGCCTGGCAGGGCTGAGGCCCACGACGCCAAAGCAAATGAAACCAAATCATTCTTCTTTGGGTCCAACTCTTTTCCTTTTTAGAGCTAGTTAGGCTGCCTTTAGCTTACTGTCCTTACAACACTTCTTCATGGTTATTAATTACCCTTTGTTTATCTCGATATATTTACTGAATCAGGTACCCAAGGGAATCCTCTACATCAGTGATGTGAAAAATCCAGTTGCCTGAAGTCAAAGAGGTACCTCTTGATTTTTGATTTGCATGTGCTTGTTGGAGTGAGTTCTTCACGTGGGTGGGGATGTGGGAAAAGCAAGCGAGGAACGCTGCTAATTCTTTAGGTGAGAAACGTTCCTGTTTCAGTAGGTCTGGTATTCGGTGACACGTGTAACATTCATGGTGATCCTGGGTGCTAAATGGGACTGATGACAAGCAATACATGTGAGAGCCCGCATGCGTTTGTTTTGTCTTTTTCTTTCGTCACCTAAATGTGGGGTACGGAGTCATCTAGTTTGAGTTGAGCTCACACTTACGGGACAGGAGTCCCTGGACACTCAAAAAGCCAGGCCTTCCACCTGAATACTGGACAATTTGGCTGCATCTGTGTGAGCAGCACCCATTGCCCTGGGCTGTCTTTACCAGGGAAGCATGGCAGATGTGTAGCTACTTAGCACCCAGTCCATACCCACATTTGGAAAATTTAGTATGGTCTCCAAGCACAGTATGTCCCCCCACTTCTGTATCCAAATGTGACTGCCGAGTGGCTCCCCACTTCAACTGTAGACAGGAGAGAGAAGGAGACAAGTGGGAGGCAGAAATCTGATTTTCATCTGCTAAAAAAAATGAAATGGAGCTATTTAAATGGGTTTTCAGTTACGAGTACCCCAGCATGAATTTAATTATGAACGCTCTTCGTTTGGAAAGCCAGACCAACACTCCTCCACTGATAATTACTTCATGTCATAGTTTTAGGTATTCTTGTCACCTGTTATTGGCTAATGGAACGTTAGGGTGGTTTTTTTTTTTTTATTAAAAATTTTGCTTGCTGAGAAATTTGCATGAAATACATTTTTGGGTTTCCAGCAAAACTTGGTGGGGGGTGGGGAGTCACACTGTCAAATTGCTACTCTCTGCAGAGAAGGCTCTTTAAGGGTCCTGTGGATGGAGAGTATTGGAGAAAGAGACCCCACTTATTCCTACTATCCCAAAATACAATCTGATTATGTACTTATTTCAACAGGGTGCTATGATGAGAGTCTCATGCTCAGTCCCTGGATTGTGAATATTTAGTATGATGTCTTTGCTAACCTTATCCAAAATTAAATTAATATTTCCTTTAGTAGTTCCTGTGACTTGAACACAACATATGCCTTTGGGGTTAGTGCCTGTGTCCAAATGTGTGCATGTGGTTTCAATACACTATTCCTTTCTCGTCCTTGTCTTTGTAATTGCTGTTTGCAAACCACCTTTTACATATGATGCTCTAGGTCGACTGGCAGGTCCTGTGACATTGAAATCATCCAGTTTTGAGCAAAGAGTTAATGAACTTTAAAGGCAAGGTTCGCACTGGTCCTGACCTCCTGGTAATATTTCATTTAAGGTTACTGGTGGGAGAAAAAATCAAATTTCAGCTGTGAACATGATTGACAGGCGAGAGCAAGGAAGAGAAGGGCATTTGATCAGGTGGGGAATTTGGGGAGAAAGAGGACAATTCCTTGAAGTTACTCTCAGATATTAGATATTTAAGCTGATATATGAAAAATTCCATACTTGATACTCTTGGGAGAGTTACTTAGTTGACTTTTTTTTTTGTTTTTTTCTTCAGAAAGTCACTTTGGTTCAGGGATTTGGGGCATGGAAGCCCCAAATGGTGAACCACTAGTTTCCCTGCTCTCTAACTAATTTCAACCGTGTACAGCTTTGTGGCTTCTTTTTGGCAATTTTCAAGCCATTCAGGAAGCCATTTAATTACCTTTTGTTTATTCTCAGAAACAGTCTAGATTATTACATGGTTCTTGGGCGTATTACAAAATATTTATTCCAAGTGGCATCAAAAAAGACTGCAATCTCCATTTCGGTAGCATCCCCTGATTCCGACTGGTGCATGTTACAGTTTAACAAACGCAAAGCAACCCAACGCATGCTCTGTCAAGGATGTGCCTTCTCCAAAAACAGTCTAACACAAAGATGGGCGTAGACAACAATTGCACATTGCTTGTGTATGTTTCACCCCACCTGGGGATTTGATGTAAACTTTTTCACGGTAGCATCATTGCTATGGAAACAAGTGGTAAAGTTGCTTGACCCTCAGGCTAAGGTGGCTTACGATTTAGCCTTTGATGCTGTCTCCTAGCTTGCCTTGTCACAAGCAAACAACACAACAGCACACAGTTTGCAGCAAAGTTGAAAGTAGGCCTTTAAAACATTGTCTTGCATCTAATGTGCTGAAACACCGATTTGGAAGGTGGGGGTGGACCTTAGCCTGCTCACATCTGTCCTCTGCCTGTTTCAGATGTTCCTGACATTGGCTAAGACCCATCTGGATGCCACCAAGCCTTACAGAGCTGCATTAGGGCAGGACAGGGGGACACATACATAGGAGACAGGCCCATCTGTAGGTTTCCTGTGACCGCTGGGAGAAGCTTATGAAACTGGTACAAATAGCACTTACTGGGCTCTAAGTATGCATCAGTTTTTTTCCTAGTCTTAACATTTGGCAGAGTGGACATCTTTCCTCCTGACTGTATCTATTCCAGCAATATGAATTCAAAAATTTGTCAAATGTAAGGAAGGTTTTATTATTTTATGAACCGGAGTAAAAACCAATCGCAGACAGTAAAAGGGCTCAGAAATCTTGTTTCTAATTTGCATACCTGTCCTCCCATGTTGCCCATAGTCATCCGGAAATAAAACACAAATGCAGTTTCCCAAATGCCCAGTGTCGGTGTGGACGTCTTAGCACGGCGTGTGTAGCTCTTTCATTCAAATAGGCAAGTATAGAAACCGGGAACCTAGTTCACCTGGCATAGCCAATCAAAATATTTTAACAGAAGTGGTGGACCAGGTGTGAAAGGACCCGTGAAAGCAAAAGATTGTACATTCTGATTTCCTGGTGCCTCTGTTTAGAAAGCCCAGGTGACTGGTCTTGACCCTGATGTCACAGCAGACGCCTCAGGGATTCCAAATACCACCCCCCCCTTTTTTTTTAGAGTAAATCCCCCATTAGCAACAATCTAGTCTTTCGTTAGGATTTGGATCAGGGACCCGTCACAGATTCCACGAGCTTGTCTTAAGCAAATTACATCAGCGTTATCTGTTGACACGGAGAAAGTAAAGAGAAAGAATTTAGCTTCAAGTGTTTTATCATTTGGATTCACCCCAATTATTTTTTGTTATTTTTGCTTATTTAGATTGCTCTCCTCCCTAATCAACACCACACCCCTCTTCCCCCACAGTCTGCTTATAGTGTTTTTCTTTCTGTGGGCGCTGGCCTGCCGCTGAGTTTATTTAATCGATTAATTACAGCAGAGCAGGTCCAGGGTAACCAGCCTAATGATGCCATACAAACCTATTATTTTCAGCTAACTCTGGTATGCCACCGAAGCGCCCACCTTAAGGAAACAGTTTGCATTTAGGGAGGGGAAAAAAAAGGAAGAGGGAGTTTCTGCAGGAGTGCAACGCTTGTTGCTTAAAATGATGCTTCTGCAGAGAGCTTTTGTTGGAAAAGCACACATTCAGTCACCTGCCAAAATCTCAGATCTACTGCCGCCACCGTTCACACATGCCAACGCTGAAACTCTCTTCACCTGCTGCTTGCTGGTCTTTCCTCAGTCCAAAAATTATCGTAAAGTTGTTGTTTTGTATCTGCAGGTTTTTGCTTTTCCTGGCACCTAATGAAATTATCAGCAATAAATGAGCTAAGCGGCAGGGGTTTTTTTTTGTTTGTTTCGTTGGGGTTTTTTTTGGGGGGGGGGGTTTTGTTTTGATCTCCATTTTGCAATATTTGGAAAATACTAAGACAGAAGTAAGGGGGAGCGATGTCAGTGTACCTCTCCATCCCTGTATCAGTAGGAAGTATCATAAGGCTGTTAGCATTTCTGTAATTCCAGACAGAAACTCATACCAAACGGAAGAGGAGAGGACTCGGTTTCAGATACAAGGTGGGAAAAAAAAATCAAACCAGCTTTTTTCTTTTCCTATTGTAAGTTGCAATAAGGTGACTTGTAATACTATTTTATAATAAAGTTTGTTTTTTATTTTGTATTATTTGGGATTCAGTGAGGGTACAAAGAATGAGGTTACAATGACTGCATTTGATAAAGTCCCTCTTAGAATTGTGTTCAGCCCCCAACAGGTGCGCCATACACTAACCTCCTGTTCCCCTCCCTCCTCCCCTCTCCTCATTCCCCTACCCCCCCATTACATCATCTGCTGCCTTTGTATTAGAATTGAGTACATTGGATTCTTGCTCCTCCATTCAGAATATAATCCAAGTTTATAGTATTATCAATGGAGACAGGTGGCCCCTGCAGTGATGACCTCAGGTAGAAACTGCTGGAAGATATTAACACCCAATTAACAATCAGGGTGGGGCACGTCCTACAGTGTAATCATCCCTGAGATGAAAATGCCAGTGCAGAAAGAGAGGGGAAGGTGGATCTTGTTGGTAGAATCTTGTTTTTTCCTTCTCTCTCAGCTCGCCTCATCTAACCATGTGGTTTCTCCCGGGCAGCCAGTGCCGATTTCTTTTTAGACCTCTCAGTCTATTGAAAAGCACAGTAAGTTCATTTGCTAGCAGGTAGGCAGTGGAGGTGAGAATTGAATTGATCTGAAATGCTCCAAGAAATTGACCCTGAGGTCACTCTTCTTTGAAATTGGGTTCTCCAGACAAAGTTTCTTTTCTTCTTCCCTGGCTCCTGCCTACTGCCAGCAGCAGCGATGACTTAGGATTTGTAATTATTTAAAGGGATTCTAACTGCCAGGGTTGACTCCCCCCTTCCACAAAGTTAATCAAAATAGAGCCTTTTGTTAACCGGTGGTAGTTAATTAAAGGGCTTGAGTCTACACTGCCGTGGTGTGCCTCTGGCTTGTTTATATTTTAAAATGAGGTTCATTCCTAATATACAGGAATTGGAGGGGGGCGAAAGCTAACGTGAGGGTCTCTTACTGGGCTGAACATTTTTTTCTTGGACATTAAGACCATTTTATATTCATCATGTTGCCAAATATTAGAGTATCTGAACATTTGGAATTGGAGGATTTTCTGTTTAATAGTCTTTTCCTCTGTCGCTTTTTTAATGGAGTGATTGGAACCCTTCTGAAAAATCTTCAGACGCACACTATACATTTTTTTTTTTTTTTTTTTTTTGCAGTTCTTGGCCAGGGCTGGGTTTGAACCCGCCACCTCCAGCATATGGGGCCGGCACCCTACTCCTTTGAGCCACAGGCACCCCCACCCCCACACACACACACTATACAGTTAATAGCGTTTGGAATCCCATTTTGTACTTTAGAAGGCATGAGTCTGCCACAAGAGATGGTCAGCACCTCTCTGCTCTCAGCAGTGAGGGCAGCAAAAAGAAATCAGAAATTCCTCTCCCCAAGTTGACCTTTCCGACCCAAGCTAAGAACTCCATTCTCATTCTTTGCTCCAGTGGGTAGCACATACTTGAAGTTCTATCCCCATGCTCAAAAGCGGTTTTGTTTATTTGGTATTGGTTTCCCCTAGACTTTTATTTTTTTTTTCTTCTTTTTTCTCCTTTGAAAGCTTGAAAGAGTTTTCCACCATTGCCTGGTAGCATGAGAGTGAAAACTGTCTGGGCCACATAAGGGGTTATCAGGTGTGTTTTGTAGATTTGAGCCTGGACCTGTTCTTGCAGGGAAGGAGAGAGAGTCTGTGATGGGGATGGGGTTTCTGTAAACCACGGCTGCTCAGCTGCTCAGGTCTGAGGGCTCCCAGCTGTTCTCCCCACCAGCAGCTATGGACTTTGCCTGGACATCTGAAGCCCTCTGGCGTCTCATTCTTTCTCTGGACGCTCTGCCTCTCTGCATGCTTCATATGCTGTGGACCCAGGGGAACCACCCAGTCAGAACGTTGAAAACTGCTTGCTTTCAAAGTCTGGACCTAGCTTGGTTGTCAGTGATAAAGTTGTGGATAAAAACGAGATGCGTCCTGAACACTCTAGTCTCCATGGGCGTTGGGGAACCTAGTCATTTAGAATATTACATCTTTTTGCTCTGATCTTTCCCTGAGCCCTGACAGGAGGACCCTGGTCTGAGGGTGACAGAGGCTGTGGTCTGTGGTTGGGAAATAGCACATGATCTGTACTACAGACCATCTCTACTGTTCTGTGGACACATAATAAGCCCAGCTCCCCAACCAGGCCATGAGGAAGGGAATAGGAGAGTTTGGGTATTGACCTCCCGGAAGAAAATTCCAGAGTACAGCTTGGCTCTTGCCTGAGAGTGGGAGGTTTTACAGAGGTGGGGTGAAATGTCACCCTATTCCAGGGAGGGGGAAAAAATAAGGAAGGATTTTTTGTTCTTTCTTTTCCTCCTATTTGATGCGAGACAGATGATAACTAGTAATAAAAAACATTGGTATTGTGGGAGACACTTATTCTCTCGGGCACTGGTGAGGAGGCAGGGTGGGGTGAGTCCTCCCTGCACGGCGCTTCTGTCCTTACTTAAGATTTTACAGGGCCGTTCATATCCCCCCCCATCCTCACCATCATTTCCTGCCGCAGGAAAAACAGCACCTGCCTATGTTTGCCCCGGTTAACCGGTGACATTTTCACGTTAGGAGAGATGGCATCCTCGTATGTGAGTTCATCGTAAATTGGTAGGAGTTATTGGCAGAGCTACTGGGAACGCAGTATACCGAGACTGCATCTTTTTACTATTTCTTTAAAATAAGAATTGGGAATGCGCCACTGTGTGATATCAATTCAAGGGTGTCTTTTTTTCTTTTCTTTCCTCCTTTTTTTTTTTTTTTTTTGCCATTGCAAGCTGCAAGAAGTCAACTTGTAATAATAATTTATAATCAAAGTTTGGTCTTGTTAAACTAAACTGTAAAAGCTGGCTTTGGGGCTTTGCTCGTAAAATAAATACGTGAAAAAATATAGCAGGGAGCTTCGCACAGTAGAGGCAACATCAGTACACGTATATCTGTGTATATGAATATACACGTGTGTGTTTTGTTTCAGACTGTTAAAGCTCATCCTGAAACAAAGTATCTTCCCAAACTCTGACTTTTCTCTTACAGCCGAGTTTGGGGAGACGCTGATGGGACATGGGCACATTTTCTCTAACAAACTTCTAATTCATCACCTAAACTCCACTCCTAACTCACCTTCCCCTATTTCTTTAGTTATATTATTTTTGCACTAAAGAGTCTGAGTGTGCGTGCTAGAATTCTCCATCTGTAAGCTGTAGTACTCCTTAGCTTGGAAGACTATTTTTTTTTCCCTTTCCCCCTAACAAGGAAGCTCATTTAGAAAGAAATGTTTATGTGAAGTGCTTGTCAGTTGGCATTTTTACTGGTTTGCTAACCCAAAGGTAAAATATAAAGCCATGTCTTTTCCTCGCTGGCTTGTTGTTACTAGAAGGGGTCCTCCCTTGTTAGTTTGATAAATAATTTTACTAGGGGGACTCTGCTGTATTTTTATGCTTACTGTCTATTTTCTGCTTGCTGCAAATAAATTTCTGCACTCAGAGGGCACTAAAACTCCAAACACATGGTATTTTCCCATTTTGCGGCTGGTCGCCTGAAATATTTATTCCATCTCGTGTACTTAATTAATTTTTTAAGGGAGAAAAATAATCTGTGATTAACATCACACAAAAATTATGCCTCGATGTCTCAGGACTGTTGGGTTTGAACCCGGAAGGAGAGCTTTTGGAAAGGCTTTGTGTGTCAAACCTTTTCTAATAGTTGTCAAAGTGAAGACAAGTGTTATTTATTGGGAGAGTCCTAAAGTTTTCTCGTTATATATATTTCCTGGTCTGTCTTTTCAACTTTAAATATTAAGTTGTTAATATGAGACATGAATAGGGCTGTAGAATTCTATCTAGAAACAAGGTCCTATGCAATAAAATCTTTACATCTGAGAAATGATATGAGGTGTGAACGTGGACATGAACTTGATCACAGGTGTCAACTTAAATATTGGCACCCACCTGAACCTCCACAGGTTTAGTCTTTGGATTCTTTAACAGTAAGGAGAGCTTGGCGTGGCTATCTGGGGCAAAATTGGTCCCTGTTATGAACCTCAACAAACACACCTAAAACATTCCAATAAACTAAAATACAAATCAGTATATTCTATACATTAGAATGAACATAGCATATTATGATATACAATAAAATATTTAATGAACAAAATTTATGAATGTGGATAAAAAAATGATCGTTTAACATTAATGCCAGATTACCTGATTAATTGAGACACAATTTTTTTCTTCGAAGCAGACATTCTGCTTCTTATTTGCTACGTATTGTATGCTCCTAGGCAGGGTTTTATTTTCAGAAATTCAAAAATATTTTTTGCAAAAGTACCAGAGGCAAATTTGAAACCAGAAATCCAGCATATGTAACCACTGTAAGGGTTCGGGAAAGACTGAGTTGGAGGTGATTGGGAGGTCATTTTTTGCAAAAGTCGCCAAAATGAAGGGAAAAACGTAGAAAGGGGAGGGGTCAATGAATGAATTTTAAAAAATACATGGGGATCTGCAGTCAAAATTTAGAACCTTTATTTTCTTGGGCTTCACACCATAGTATTTAATCACAAATTTTAATTATAGATATTCTTTTCATGTTCTCTTACTCTACAAATATGGAGATAACTACAAGCACCAGGGTTTCTCTTTATAATTAAAGAAGAGTTGATGTTTAACCTTTCTTCTGGTCACTTGTGTGGGTGGGGGGAACACGTGAGCTTGTCAGGAGTTGGAGAAAATGTCCATGGAGTTGAAGGCCATGAAGTCCCAACCACCCCTACCCTTCCAAGGTCATCAACAGCTTCCGTAATTCATGAAGATGACAACAACAATGGATTGGGTGTCTCCTGGAAGCCACACCTATGCCATCTTTGATCTTTATAATAACTAGAAGGGCAGATATTTTGATCTCCTTTATATAAACGAGGAAACTCAGGGGCAAAGCAACTAAGATATCAATAATCCCTACACTACAGTCATGGAAACATTTCTAAATAGACATCATCTCATCCCCGCCCCTGCCAATGATTCCTTCTCTCCTCAATTATACAGCCTCATTTATAACCTCTAGAGATGCAGCATGAGCCCAGGTGCCCTGTCTTTCTTTTTCTGAGTGAGATTAAGTAGGACCCAGAAGAAAATACATATAATCTGTAGCCATGACTTCTTGTGGTTTTTACCCCAAGGACTCTTCCAGCTCTTAAAAAAAAAAAAAAAAAGACTCTGTGGTTAAATTTTGGTAGGGAATGAAGTAGCCCTTCCTACTCAAACAAAAAAAGATCGTCATTTCACGAGCATTTAAAAAATAATATATGGTACATTTCCTTAATACCCTGTAATGTATAAAGCATCCAATGCCCAATTGGCACTCAGGAAATTGCCAGATAGTGAAGGTCAATGAACATTGAATCACTCCAGCGAAAGCCCCATTTAATAAAATGTTGTCATCCAAAGCTGTAGTGACGCTGAAAAGAATATACAGTTTCCACAGCTATAAGGTAAGGATGGTCCCTCAAGGCATGCGTAAAGGACCTAAATATGGTAATGTATGTAAAACACCTGGATTAAATATGCTAATATCTGTGAAGCACCTGGCTCAGGATAAACACCCAGCCATGTGCGGCCTTGGACAGTATTATAGGAAATAAAAACCTGACACCTTGCAAGCCTTCGTTAGTTTCAGAATAACTTTATTATTACGAGATTCCACTTTCCCCCCCTCTAATGTGTTTTTCAAAGTTGAGAAATTGAGAAAGACGTAGAACAGTAGTTCATAGCTGTTATCGACCCTTCTCTGGAAAAAAAAAATGAGGGTGCTTACGGAGTTCTATGGTCAAATAATTTAGGGAAATAATGGGTTAGATAAAGTTAAACATTTAAATTTGCCATCATCCATCTCAGCCTTTATTGTGACCCTCTGTGGGGAAGGACGGAGACAGATTGTATAGGATTATCTTCCAAAACTCACATGAACATGGAACATTCACCTAAGTGAACACGGACATGGCTTTTAATCAACCATATCATGGAATTAGTATTGTGTAGGACAGTTTTGCAAAATGGTCGTTGAAAGGATTGGTCCTGACTTATTTTCCTCCAGTACCAAGGGATTATTTTATTAATTTTCCCCCATAAAATTTGTCATTCTGTTATTTGTTTTATTAATCAGATCAGCAATAACAGTGGTATAATTCTATTGATGTATATAGTTAGTCAAAAGAAAAGAAAACTTTATCGTGGGTCCTTACAATAATGAGACTGTCTCGCGGCTGCTTTCTTAGGCTCTCTGTGCAATTTCAAGATTCCAGTTTGGCATCCTCTCCCCTGGTAGAACACCCAAGCTCACTGTCAAGTTTGGCCCAGCCATGTGTGATTGGAACAAATGTCCAAGGAAAGCAGAGGTAACTGTAAGGAACATGTTAATTTCCTGTGGTGTTGGCAAGGGAGTCTTTGGATAGAAAACCCCTGTTGTCAGGTCTCTGTGCCTTCCTTGTAAGGATAAAGGCATCTATTAAGGTCTCTGTGCCTTCCTTGTAAGGATAAAGGCATCTACAATACAGGCTGACTGGGGGAAAGTCAGGCATAGAGATGCCTTCCCTCTATCCTCCCTCCCTTCCTTCTCTCTTTTTCTTACCCCCACAGAAGACAGGCGGGCCTTCTCTGCCTTGGAGTATACATGATTCCCACTCCAAACATCCCTTTTCCTGGTAAGCCCCCACAGAGATTGGTAACAGACTCTAAATTCCAAGTGTCAGAAGAGATAGCTAATTGGTTCATCTTGGTCAGGTGTTTTATCTCTTGTCCAATCCGTGGTGGCTAGGACTGGTCCTCATGGCCAGCCATCTGCCTCCTCAGATCTTCTGGGAATCGGTTGGTTCAGGGCATAGGCAAAGATCAATTCTCCCACCTTGGAGAGGGAAACTGATACCTCAAACTCATCTACATACCTTTTGGAATGAGTGGGAATGAGGCATAAACAGGTCTCTAAACCTAGGTTGTCAGCCTTGGCTGGACTTGAGGGTCTTTATGAAACATGGATGCCCTTTCCCAGAACAAATAAGTTTTAACTTCTAGGGCCTTGGGACTTGGGCATCAGTGTATTTTTCTAAAACAATTCCCAGTGATTCTAAGGTACAGCTAGAATTAACAACTCCTGGTAGAACCATCTAAGGGACACAGTTATCTACAGAAACCCAGAAAGTGAAGAAGTCATTGGTGAATTTCCTACAATTTACTGTATGTCTCACAGCTTAGCGTTTTTCAGGTCCAGTTTGAAACTGAAAGGGATGAACAACTGCTTTGTGTTCGTTCTCCCTGCTCCATCTGGTCTTCCCAGCGCTTTATTAATATCAAACCTATTCTCTACAAGCAAGTCCAAGGCAGTGAGATAAAATGCCCAGGAAAGGAATCAGAGTTGACGTCCGGAAGCCTCAAATTTCTTTTTATTATTTCAGATGGATACAAGAATACAAATGATTAGCTCAGAAGCCTCAATTTTAACCCCTACTTGGCTCCGGAGCAGCCACGTGACCTGGTTGGTCACATTTGCCTGAGTAGCCAGCTGGATCTCAGTCTTTCCTTCTGAAAAAGGGGTCAACTGAGCTATGATCAGAAGCTTTCTATGGGTCCAATACAATCAGCTAAATGACCAGTTGATCACAAATCCAACACGTGAACTGAGGGAGATACAGAGGGTTTTAAGCTGATCGGAATGGCTCATTTTAACAGTATTTAAATTTTTTTTTTTTTTTGCATAGAAAAGAGAATAATATATTTAGTTATCAAGATACAAAGACAGATATACTCTGGAAGGATTCACACAGCCTTTTGCAGACACTAATAAGTTTTTTATATTATTCGTCATCATTATAATCTAGTACTTATTTAGCGTGTGACTGGGGCTACGGCAGAAACAGGACCCAGGGAAAACAGCCCTGGCTGAAATTAACCAAGATGCTTGATCACACACTGTCAGACACATTGATTCTCCACTAAAGCATGGTATTAAAACCACACAAAATGGGCCTGCTCTGAAGGCTCTCTTCATCCTACCTTGTAAGACAATTACGTTTTAAATTTCTCATCTCCTCTTGGACACTAAAGCCCGTGAGCGTGGAGTTCACGCCTCATTTACTTTTGTGTCCGACACAGCCCCGTCTCGGGGAGCCGCACACAGTCGCAATGTCTCAGATCCTCTCCCGATGCGGCAGGGTATACCTGAGGAAGCAGTGAGGTGTGGAAACAAGCAAACACATGGGAGAGGAGAGCCTAGTAAAAGTTTGTGAAGTGATAAAGATGACATCTTTGCAATCTGTCCAAATGAGAAGTTCTTCCCTGAATCCTTTTCCAGCTTTTCAAAAGACCCCCTACCCGGACATTTTCTGAGCACATTTCTGGGCTTAAGTTTCTTCTCCTGGACAGCTCATTAAATGTAGACTGCACTGGTGCTATTTCTCAATGTTCTCTTTTGGAAATCTATTGGAAAATACGTCTTTTTTTTTTTTTAACCCTCTGGTTTGCTTTCAAAGTTATGATGCTTTAATTATTTTAAGATTTAACAAATACCTTTTGTGCTCTATCTATATACTAAGAAATACATTTGGAAACAAATGGGATGTAATTCCTCCTCTCAAGATTCATTCTTGCTGCAGACATTAAAAAAAAAAAGCTAGTCCCCTTTGATAAATGTTCCGGTTTGCGGGTTTGCAAGGTGAATAGGAGGGGCGTAGGGATTTTATAAAAGCAAAACTTCAAACATATCAAAAGTAAACTAGATGATTTTTAACGTGGGGTAGGAAAGATTTTCTTTAGTGATGTAAAACCCAAATGCTATGAAGCAAAGAATTGATATATTCGACAATGCACACATTTAAAACTTATGCAAATCCCTCAAATGACATTAAAAGACAACATAGTGGGGAAGTTCACTGCAAGTCTCAAGATAGTCAAAAACTTCATTTCCTTTATATAAAGAGGTCTTATAAATCCTTAAGCAGGTAAAGGGCTGAACAGGCAGAGAAGAATGGGAAGTTTCTAGAACAAGTATATAGGAATGACCAAAAATAATATGAAACAATAGTCAGCCTCGCTCACAACTAAATAATGATGATGATATTATTAGTGATATTTCCTTTTGACTAGCGTGTAAGATGACAAGCTGTCTCATAGACTGTTGTAAGCATACACATTGGACAACGTCTTAGGCAACTCATTTTTGTATTATAGCACAGAATATTCACAGACACAATGCCCTTCTGTGCACATCTCCTGTTTGGGGATTTTAATACAATATAGCACTTTAGATACAGCTGCAATAAACAGCGTGGTCATATGCGTGAGCTGGGTGGGAGGAAGGATTGCTGGGGACACAGACCAAGATAAATAGGCAGGAGGCAGATCAAGAAATTGGGACTTCACCTAACAACTGCAAGCAATGTAACCTGATCATGAAACCCTTATGTTAATCTGAAATTTTAAACAAGAAGCAGAAATTGGAAGACTGCGTTGGAGAAGTCTTTGAAACAGTAGGCTAACAATCAAGAGAGAAGTCAATGAACGAAGGGGGCTTGTGCCCTGGTATTTTGTTTCCCTCCTCCGCCTAGAATTCTTTTTTGCGCATGTGGAACCATCCAGGTAGCCCCTTCTCTGGGCCAACCTGAATTTGCTCTGCGCTCTCCAGGAGATAAAAGAAACTTACGTGTGTTAATTAAATTAAGGCTGAAATTGTTCGTTCGGCAGTGGCAAGGGTTCGTCTGTTCCGGCTCTTTTCTGTGTAATCTGCATTGTCACAGCCAAGAGTGTTGGGGGGAAAGAGAGGGAGGGTGTTTTTCAAAGAACTACATGGGGATTTGGTCACGTGCCTGCCATTCACGTCAATCACAGATGCAGGGCAAAAATGTCTCTGCCGTGCCTGCACACACCTCTTTGAAAAAACATCCCCTCTGGTGTTGCTACCAGACTCCCCTCTACCCGATACAGGATTTGGGGGCTTTGAAGTAGGTTGTGGAAATTTTGCTGCTTTCTTTGACTCCAGCAAATTGCTCCAAAATGCTTCAAATGTAAAAAAGACTAAGAAAGCTTTAGCAGCAGCTTAGAGGTGGAATCCCCTTAAGCCATTAACAGAATAGTGTGTTTCTTCTTTCAATTTTTAATTTGCGAGTTATATCTTAAGATATAGCACTGCTACCCTAGTCTTTTCTTAGGGGGAGAAAAATAAAGAGTCCATTGGGCGCAGGATGTGGAAGAAAGGGGAAAATCTCAAAGTTCTAATTCTTTGACCTTGTATTTGGGGGGAGTCCCAAAACGGCCTGCAGAGAAGTTACGTAAAACGCGTTTTGTCCAATGTAGTGGGAAAGCATCTCCAACAGGGGTGGAGTGTTTCCAGCAGCAGTTTGCATTTGCCTGGGTGTTGAGACAAGTAGGTAACAGCCAAGCCTGGAAATCCTGTAGCCCCTGCCCTCCAAGAACCCAGGAGGAGACAGGACAGGGGAACTCAAACCCATGACCCGCAGCCCCAGGGGTGGCAGTTCCCTTGACGGTTACTCCTTAGACAAAAGAGGTGCTTGGGTGCCTCGGTGCATTTTCTGAAAAGTTCCCCTAAGCTCTTTTCTTTTCCTAGTATGCTAAGATTGTAGCAGGTTAGGAAGAAACATGGAGTGGTGGAAATGACCACTGGAAGCTCCCTGGGCTTCACTTACCACCTCCATAAATTTAAGACTTTGGCACAAATCAGAGGTTTTCATATTCGTTTTATTTTATTTTGTTTCTGCAGAGAAACTGCTTTGTAAAATGCGCATTGATGGGGGATCACTGTATAAAAGAGAAATGAGACCCTGCCCAGGGTGGAGCTGGTCCTCCCCTGCCCTTCTCTCTCCCTCACCACTGCCCCCAGGGCTTTGGGCTCTATGTAGCCCGATTTGAATCTCTTAGAGAACTCATTTTCTCCAAGGAAAATCACAGCCAGTCTTGGATGTAGCCAAGGGCCACTTTCCCCTGCTGAAAACACTTACGTATCCTCAGGCTGAGCCAACGACATAGCTTTGAGACTTTGGGAAAGTCATTCTCACTCTCGAGATGCCTCATTTCATCTTTTAGATGGGACTGCTAGAACTGGCCTTGTGGAATTCTTACACAGGTTAAATAAATAAGCCAGGGCCAGCTGGCTGCTCTTTTCCTCCTATCCTCAGCATTTAACACAGAACTTGTATGGAACACAGTCCCCATACACGTTCCCTGGATCAGTTTTGTGCGAGAGCCCGTGCCTACAGGCTCACCAAGAGCGGATTCTATTCCTATCTTCTTACTTCCTACGTTCAAGGACTTCACAATAAGAGCATAAGATCAGCCATGGTGGGAATATGTGCAGGTTGGAATCCAAATGCTGTAAAATCAGGGCCCTTCTCCTCATCCCCTCACCCACCCAGAGAGCCGGTTGTTAAACACATGGCAGCACAGCACACCACTGCACAAGCTACCCGATGAAAACCTAGGTGGACAGAGGATTATCAAATGCGTTGCTCATGTTGCCGCCCTGACAGTGAGCACAAAAGAAGCCGAAACATGGGAGGTTGGTGTGGGCCAGAGATGTCAAGGAAGGATGGTAGACACGTAGAGGTCATTGGCACCTAGGAAGAAGTGATGAGATGGCCCATCCAGGCTGTGGGGAATATAGGATAAGAGGGGATGAGGCCAAGTTACTAAGAGAGTGGTTTGGGGGTTGGCAAGGACAAGAAGTAGAAAGCCTTGGCCAGGGGTGAGGAGGGACAGGTGGGTAACAGAACGATTATGGAAGGCCAGAGCCGGAGGGAGAGATTAGGTTAGGCTGAGCCTTGAAGGACGCTGATGGTGTCATCTCCACTGACAGCAATGGTTCCTTACTTTTCAGACATGTCCAATGTGACATAAAAGCATTAACTTGCCAATGCTTAACTTGCCTTCTTAACCTCTTGAGTTGGTGCGGTCTAACTAAATAGCTTCCAAAAGTCTTTTGAAATTTCAAAGGAAGAGAGACCCAGAAAAGGAACAAAGACAGAAGTGGGGCTTTGGGGGCTGTGATTTGAGGCTGACAGTAAAGGGATCCACTACCAGGTCTCTGCTGCTTCAGTCCAAGAGTCTGACTGATAGAACATGGGACCAACCTCAGCTGTTTGTACTTGACTTGTTGGACTCTGCCCTGGGGCATCCCAGAGAACCAAGGACAGCTCCCTCTAGATTGGTGGTTTTCAACCTTGACCACCCGTGAAGGTCCCAGCACCGATACCCCAGCTCAAATCAATTCAGAAACCCTGAGACAGTACCCAGGCATCAATATTTTTTTTTCAAATCTACCCTGGGTGATTCTAATGTGCAGTGAAGGCTAAGAAACATTGCTCGAAGGCACTGGCTCTTGAACTTAGGTGCCAAAATCATAGATTGTTCAGCCTCACGCCCAGAGTTTCTGATGAAGGGAGTCTGGAGATAAGGCCTGGGAATTTACATCTCCAGCCAGTTCCCAGGTGATGCTGGAATAGAGAGCATATTTGAGCATTTGAGAAACCACTGCCCTTGGTAACTAAAGTCACATTTAGAAAACAGTCTGAGGAGTTGGTAGACCATGTCCCATCCCCAGCTCTGCACTTCCCACCCGTGTGATTTCACCCATTTGTCTAAAGCATTGGGTCTCAAGTAAAGGATATTCTTTCCCAGGGACATTTGGCAGTATCTGGAGAGGTTTTGGATCATCGACAATTGAGGTAGGGGTGCCACTGGCCTCTGGTGTATACAGACATGGAATGCACAGGCCAGCCCCCAAGGTATTATCCAGCCCAGGTGTCAGTCATGCAGAGACTGGGAATCTTTGGCTTCAATTTTCTGGGTCTGTTTTGGCTACATATGTAAAGGGGGAATAATCAGACCCGTCTTTCTAGATTGTACCTAAAACTGAATGAGATCAAATGAGGACAGTACTTCAGGCAGGAAGGCTCAGTAAATAATAGTAGTTCTCAACCACCCAGCTGAGTCCCTTAGTGACTTGAATGAGGGGCTTGACCTCCATGGACCCGTTTCCTCACCGGTAAAACAGATGCAGGCATAGGGCCAACCCTCAAAGGGTGCTCGTAAGGATTAAAGGAGGTAATCTATGTCGAGTCCCTAGAAGCGTTCAGTGAACATTATCTACTATTATCGTTTTCCGTTATATCTTTACGCATCACTCTGAAGGCTGTCTTGGAGAGTCTGAGATGCTGACTTACTACTTTTCAATTTGTAGGCCTATTAAACAGGCAGGAAGACAGCTAATTTCTAGTTTTTGGGTTTCAAAGACTCAACAACAACAGCAAGCATTGGGCAACCTCTTAGCATTCCAGGCCAGACCCATGGCTTAAACACTGCATAACATCTGCAGCAGGACCCCAACCGCACATGGCTGGTCAGAAAATCTGGTGTTTAATTTTTTGCCTGCCTGTTTCCAACCTCAGTATATGTCTGTTTTAAGAGAAATTGGTGAAATGAAATGTGGAGAAGATAAAAGGCCTTTCGGACCCACCTTTCAGGAGGTAGACACGTCTCAAGGCACTAAGGATGGCTCACCCCAGGCCTCCCCACTTTCCAGACAGAGCAGGGATCTGAAGAACCCAGGCCCATCTGACTCCCATGCCTGGGCTATCAACCAGCCTGAGGTTCACAATGTGAGTTACAATAGGCACCCAGCAAAAGACACCAAGGATCAGCAGGGGCCATCCATAGATACCTGGCCCTGCCAAGCCTCCTTTGCAGAACTGCAGCCTCAGAGGTAAAATGTCCTTTCTCTAATCTGCATGCAAAATGGATTTCAGCAACTAGATTTTATTGAGAAGCAGACTCCCCTCTTCCCCCACCCCCAACATTCGAAAACATATTGTCTTCTTTACTGTAGTTTATTTTGCTTTCTGAGGTGATTAATGAATTAAAGATGCAGCGTATTTATTCTTTTGCCTGATTACCATTCTGTAATAAATCTAAGCTCTGGAGTCTGTCGATACAAGAAGGCCAGCCTGTCTCTTTGGAAAATAAAGGTTTATACAGTAAGCTTAACTTCCAGCTCTCTGACGCAGGAGAAAATTCACCTTTACAGTCTAATTTTTATAAAAATAAGTAAAGAACTCAAATTTCAGAGGATGAGAAGGTACTTTGCATACACCTCCCGGGACATGGGAAGGTCTGTTGACCTGTAGGTCAGATAGAAGTATGTCTCAGGAATGAAGAACATTGGGGTATTCATGGCAGTGATGGTGGGGAGGAAGGTGACATCCAGCAAGTCTGTATCCCACCCTGTGTGAGCTTAATGTCCACTTGGAATGGTGCTCCGTGTAGAGATGGGCTAATTTCTGGATGCATGGTAGTATTCATAGAGTGAGGTTGCTGGTTTTCTTTTTGGCTGATAGCTGGAAAAAGTGGTCCTAGAAGATAGGAGCTTTGGGCTACATGGGAGAGTGGGAATGTTCAGCACGATGGCCACAGAGACAGGTCCTTGTCCAGCTCCCACCTTGTAACATGTTACCTGTCTGACCATGGGCAAATTTGGTTTCTCTCCAATGGGGATTCTCAACCCTGTCCCTTACGGTTGTTGGGAGGTTAGCCTCCCCTCCCCCCCGCCTTCCCCCACCCCTGCACCAAGCACAGGACAGAGAGGCGAGGCTTGGCTTTCTGACATCTTCATTGCCTATAATCTTCATTAAATTCACCTGTACCAAGGCAGGAAGGCTGTGTCAAAAAACCAACCAACCAACCACAAAAAACTAGGTTGCTAGTGTCATTGGTAATTTTCATTTTTTGACTTAAAAAGAACTTTTTTTTTGACAAAAGGCTAAAAATAAAATAAATAAACATCTCACTTGCCCAGCATCCTTGGTAGGTCCATTTCTCAGCTACCACTGATTAGACAGCACATGTAGCAGGTGTGTATAGGCACTCACACTAAGGCAGTCATCAAACTCACATTGAATTCTTGATATTCTCATTCTAATATCTATCCCCAGGCAGCCCAAAGATTACTTCCAAGGACTCTATAAAGTCCTCTAAGAGGTATTCAGATTCTATCCAAGCCCATTTTTCTGGGAAGAGGGTCTCTGCTTTTCTTGGGACCTCAAAAGCTTTAATAGCCAAAGAGAGTTTGGAAATTGAACTATGGGATTCCGAAAGTCTTTTCCCTCTTGGAGAGATTCCCAGTTCCATAGCCTGGTAGAAGGGTTCATGGTGGAGATTCCTCAGGGCCCTTAAAACCTTACCGGGACTAAGTCAGGCCAATTAGACTCCCCTTGAGGGTTGCCACTGACTCCAGGGTTCTGTACTTCATTCTTTGACTTTGCTTACCTCTCCCTGGAAAATGGTAAGATCCTTGCTGTGGTATGATAAGAGGATGGGGGTGAGGAGCAGGAGGCATTGTGGACCCAATGCCTGGCCAGGCTCAACTCTCTGCAGGTGTTTGGCTCTGTTAACACAGGAAGGGTGGAGAAGATGCTGCCTGGTCTCTCGTGGAGCTGCCTTGCTGAACATGATTCCCTAGGCCTTGCAGCAGGGAGAGCTGGAGGCCAGGCAGTGTGGTGGCTCCCCCTGCATTCCCTTACCTGACCCCTCTCACATTTTATATGCCCTTTCATAACCATATACTTATTTTGAGAATTAGTAGATTAATCTCTCTCCCATGCATAAAGCCAGATATGTGTCCTGTTTGGATGGTGGGGGTTGTCATTATATCTCTAATGGCTGCATGTTGGCACTGAATTGGTCCCTATAGATTTATGGCTATGTACCTTTTTTAAAAAAGCAAATGAGTGCGTAACCTACAAAGATGTTCACCTGGGTGCGCATCCTAATAACCTGTGAGTTGGTTGGGTTTTGTCTGCAGAGATCCAGGAGAGGCAGGGTGGGCCCAGGTGGATCACAACAGGGTGAATGATCTGTGGTCTGGAGTTTGCAGGACCCGCTGTCCAATTCCTGTGCTATCAGCTTCTAGCTGTGCGACGTAAAGCAGGTATGTGTCCCTCTCCGAACGTCAGTTTCCTCATCTACAAAATGGGGAAAAACCCTGTCAGCCTCTGACGATTTCAGAATAGTGCTGTCAGCCTATTCTTGCCCTCATGCTAGGGCTTGTTCAGGGTCGTGGAGGTGGTGGTGTTATAGACAGATGGCAGGCTTTTTCCATAAATAACCCAGCAGTAAAGACTTTAGGCTTTAGGGGCCACCTGGTTTCCTTTGCAGCTGCTGATCTCTCCCATCGACAATATGTAACTCAGCGCACCTGGACGTGTTCCGATAATGCTTTTTTTCCCACTACAAAAAGATGGTGTACCAGATGTGGCCCCCATGGACCACAGCTTGCAGAAATGATATAGAGGGCTGTGCCAGGGTGTTTCGGTCTTTGGTAGCAGAAAATATGCCTCTCAAGGGTCTGAACATCTTGGCAGTCATTGTCTTGTATAAGAAGTCCCAGCCCCACGCCGGCAAGCAGGGCTGCTTATTTCTGCAGTTCAATGACGTAATGACGTAATGACGTAAGACGTAATGACTCCTGACGTCAAACTTTAGGCTCCACAGTTCTGAGGCTTCTGTTGAGAGACGCTGGAGGGTTTGAGGTGGCTGGTTCTTACACGAGCCCCACCAAAAGTGCGTGTGCACTTCTTATTCCTTTATAACAGCAAGGAGAGTTTGCCAGGGTAGACTGCCGCGCATATTTAATTGGCTGGAATTGTCACGCGGGCCTTCCCCGCCAGGTGATTAGCGATTCATCATTACTAGACTTAGCCGGGTCGGAAGCCACCACATGCGAGCTGCGGGGCCGGAGGTCTGTCAGGCCGCCCCTGAGCCACACGCCTGGGCAGACGGTCCTCCGCGAAGAACATGGGCATGTAGCGGGGCCGTCACGTGGATGCAAGGCAGTGACACAGGTGACACGCACTTTGTCAACAGTGGAGCTTCTTCAGAATGGTGCCCCGTGGAAGGCTGCCTCCCTCGGGGAAACTGCCAGGCTCACCCCAGTGCATTGTTTCTTCATGAGCCAGCATGGGCCCGGTTTGTTCCACCTCCCCTCACCTGTCTCAGGGTGGTGGCTTTGCACCTCATCCATCTGAGGACCGATTCCTCTTTCCTCCTCTCCTGCAACCGAAGAAGAACCTTCTAGGTAACAGATGCAAGAAAGAAGTCCTCCAGCAAGCAGGCTTCCTAAGACCCGGAATTCTCCTTCTGCTTTCTCAGGAACAAAATAAAAAAATTGCAGAGGTGGAGAGCAGAGAGGCTGCACTGAAGGACTTTATGTGTCATTGTGCAGTGAAAGTTGCTTAGCTGGAAGCCCCGGAGGCCTGAGGGTGCGGCCTTGGTGTTGAGGGAGGGAATCCCTCTGCAGGCAGGATTGGCTTCACCTGAATTGCACCCTACCTGCCTGAAAGGTCTTCTTTCTTGCCTTTGAAATACCTGGAACTGAGAACTTGATTAAGAAGCAACTCCAGATCTAAGGGGCTAGTTTGAGGCTTCCCAACAGCCCAAAATGATCTCAGGTGATTCTACTATGAGGAGTCTGGAG
Organism: Galagoides demidoff; assembly: GCA_963574575.1. NCBI lineage: Eukaryota > Metazoa > Chordata > Mammalia > Primates > Galagidae > Galagoides > Galagoides demidoff. Next base: position 92,143 of record CAUYQV010096200.1, read on the forward strand.
AATACTTTTTGGATATGAAAATTTATCAGGAGTAAAAGGCTTCCTATGTTCAAAGAAGAACTTCTGGGTGAGTGTAAGGAATCAGATATGATGCCTGCCTGAGAGTGTCCAAATAATCAAACCTGTGGGTGTGTGTGAGTGTATGTGCAGATGTGTGTGCTATTTTTTTATTTCCTTATTTTTTATTTCTTTGCTTTTTTTTTTGGTTTGTTTTTTGTTGAGAGTCCCACCCTATGGCTTGAGCAGACTGCAATGGCGTCATAGCTCACTGCAATCTCAGACTTGGGCTATGGGCATCCTGCTGCCTCAGCCCCCAGAAGCCGCTGGGATTACAGGCGCTAGCGTCAGGGCCCCACTGGGTTTTTCCTTATTTTTCCCCCCTTTTTTTATGAGTGGGCTCTTGCTCTTGCTCAGGCAAGTCTCCCTTCTTAGCCTCCCACAGTGCTGGGATTACAGGCATGTGTCACAGCGCTCAGCCTCACATGCTGTCTATTAAAGAGATCTGTCCAATAAGAAATGTAATATACAACCATCCACCACTAAATTTGGCTTAAAAGAAAAGAAATATAATGTGAGCCACATTTTAAAATCTTAACTTTTCTAACAGCCCTCATTTTAAAAACTAAAGAAACAGGTGAAATGACTTTCAAATCTAATTAATCAGAAGTCTTATATTATCAGCACATACTCGATGTGAAAATATATTAATGAGATATTTCACAATCTTTTTTTTGTGTGTGGCTGTCAAGTTTGAGGAGTATCTTGATTTGATGAGCCTCTAATCTAAATGCTCAATGTTCAACAAGGTTAATATAAAATGGAGTCAGACCAAAGCCATGAGGGTGTGCTTAACAAAAATAATTTATGCTGCTTCAGTTTTAAAATTTAAACATAAAGTATAGTTAGACTCAAATACAACTAATAATTCATTTTCTCAGGCACAAGAGCCACGTTTCAAGTGCTCTGGAACCACACACGGCCAGTAGCTCCCACCATGGACAGTGCATGAAGCTCTAGAGGTTAGGAGGTACGTGAGTTATCTGGTTAAAAACTTCTACTGATGCGTTTGAGATTTGGCTTTTTCTGGTTTCTGGAAAACCTGGTGCTTTATGGACACAGTCTTCAGCTTGTAAATTCACCAGAGGATGAGCTGCCCTGTTTCTAGAGTGTACAGTGTAGATGTGACACAGTAGACATAATAGAGACTTAATATTTGCTGATTGTGGTGGAAAAAAGTGCAAATAATCTCTTGTATGGTGGACCCATTTGAATTTAAAATAAGAGGCTGGAGAGTTTTTGTTTGAGTTTTACTTTTGATTTGATCTAAAAAGGGAGGTCTACTCTATTTTCTAGACCTGGGAAGGGGTCTGGATCCAGAGGGGCAAGTATGAAGGTCTTATGATCAGCTGCACATGCTGGTGTTTCCTCTTCATCTTCCACAAGGGCAGTCCTGGGGCAGAGCCCTGGAGAGCAGCTTTGTGGTGGTGGTAGGGCCCTTCCCCAAAACGCAGGGATGAATGGACAGTGCCTGACACTTGAGCCTGTAGTCTCAGCTCTTCAGATGTTGAGAAATCTACCTCCTTAAGTCTGCGCTCAAGAGGGAGGCTGAAAAACATTCGATGGTATTGTTGGCATCCACAGTGTGAATGGTGCAGAAAATGTTTTGTGCTTTGGTTAGACAACAGGCCTTCAAGCTCATAAAAGGGACTTTTCTCCCCAAGGGCTGAGGACTGTGTCTCTAGCTCTTAGGTCTTGGAGCTGGAGAGGAAGGACACTCAGTCATTAACTCACCCCTCCGTCCATTCATTCTCCTGACCCATCACCTATGTAGAAACTGTTGTGTGAGGCAGTGGGACTTGGGGAATGTAGATGGGCCCAGAACAAGCCTTGTCCCTGCCCAGCTGCAGCTTCACAAGTCATTGGTGTAGATGGACATTAAACAAATAATTCATCACAATTCTTGCCAAAAACAATGAGAACAGAATGCTGTGATCTGACTTGGTCTGAATATTTGGAGTTACTATCATGTAAATGCGAGTATTTAAGGTGGGACAGGATTATGCTCTGAGAGGGAGTGGGGATGAAAATGGAAAATGTTTGCCAGGCAGAGCAAGGAGTGTTGGGAGGCTGAGGACAAGGAGGAGGTGTACGCCAGCCGGGGAACTGTTGTGAGCTTGGGGACGAATGGCTCATGTCGTATGTCGTATCCACCCTTAGCTCCCTCGTACCTAGGTTGGGACCTGGCATACTGTAAGCTCCCAACAGATGTTCCTAAATAAATGAAATGGAGACAAATGAAGCACTCAGTTCCCCTGGTGAGTCCTAGCTTTGTCGGTGTCTCTCTTCAAGCCCCTCAACTCACCATCTCCTCTTTTCTCAATCCAGAATGTTCCCATTCTGAACATTGTAGAGGATTGTTCTGATTTTCTTGTGCTTTGGAGAATATTTTTTGGTTTTCTCCCAAAAATGGCATAGGTGCAATAGGGCTGCTCCCTACCTCTTTGCTGGAGGTTTGAGTTCTAAATAAACTGGCACTAGGCGGGTTAACAGGAGGAATAGTATACACATCTTATTAACATGCAGGAAGGCATCACAGGGATGGTAAGTGACCGCCCACTAACTACATGAGATTCAGAAGCTTTTATCTCCCATCACAGGGGAATCTGGAGGAGAATCGGGGCCATGTAGAGAGAGTAAAAGATTGTGAACAAGGAAATGGGCTTTCAGAAGAGTAGGAAGGAGCCTGTCTGTACCAGGTGCCAATTTCTCATCTCTTCCTGACTCTTGCGTGTTAATCTTCCCTAATAGGTAAAATTTTTGGAGGGTTTTTATGACAATTAGCTTTCTTCTGGAGAATCTGTGTGTAGGGGGGGCAAGAGGGATTGAGGAAAAACCCCTTTGTGAATTTACTATTTCCCAAATGCTAGAAGTCTTCAGCACACCCATGTGGCACACACAGACCTGATATTTCCCAGATAATTTAAGCATCTTCCACATGTTTGCAGAAAAACAAAACAGCTCAGGTTATCTTGTATTCTGTTTCATTTTCGCTCTCTTGTATGTCTCTTGTCAGCATAACGTTGGTTCACATTTACTCGAATTGCCCAAATGGAGGCTCATACACTCGTCTCTATCTCCCTGGTCCTCCCGAGTCCTTTTGATGTCTTTGATTTAACCAACAGAATCTCCAGAGTGATGTGTGATCGCTCAGGGAATTTCAGTCAGGAAACTGCTGGGGACATAAACACAGGGCACATAGGCACGCAAGGCACCAGAACCAACACAACTCAGTCGCTGATAAGGTAGGAAACCTGCGTTCACCTTCATGCTGCCTGCCCATCAGATAGCCAGACAACACGCTGATGTGATAGAGAGGAAGGGAAGAAACATTAGAGCCAAATAAAGCTCCATCAGCATTTTTCATTTCCATTGGCTTCTCCAATTTAGAAATGGAATCATGTTTAACATGTTAATTAGAGACAGTAATGTACAACAGTTTTTTTTTATGAACATCTAGTAATTTACTCTTGAAGTAAATTATAGTCAATTTATCTGCAGTGACAAGTCAATAAAACTGTAGAAGATTCAAGCTCTTTAATCGCCTGATACTTATTTCCTACTGATGGGGGGTGGGGGGGCAACAGGTAGGGACGTGTGCTGCTTTCAGTTCCCCAACGTGGATGGTCCGGACAATTCAAGTGGTCACCCTAACCACTACCTGCTTTTAACCCTGGTTCGTTCTAATGAGAGTGTTTAGCACATATACAAACCTTTAGTGGCCGGAATCCAGCAGCCTCCATGGGCCGTCTTTTTGCTGGTGCAAGCTCAGTTAATAGTTAAACCCACTCAAACCACGGCCAGTGTCCTCAGTCTCAACACTTTTGTTCGTTGAGTTGTGTTGTGGTTTTTTCAAATAACAATTAGATCAACGTTCTCAGCTCCCAGACAAACACACAGCAAACCAGGCGAGATTGAAAAGACACACGGGTAGGGGTTTTTGTGGTATTTCTGTTGGTTCAGGAGAGAAGTTCATGTGTCCAGCCAAGGATAAACCGTGAATAATTTGCTTGCTTTCTGAGAAAGGAAGCATTGGTCATCCTGTGATCATCTCTCAAAGTTAAAAATTTTTCTTAGAATCAGGAGCCCCTATTATAAGCAGGAGAACCAGGTTAAAAATCCTGGAATCACAAGGGAGATAGTTGGTGTGTTTTGTTTTCCTGAAGAAAGCCATTGACCTCTTGAATTTAACCGCAGCTAGGAGAGATAAGACTTGGGAAGACAGAGTTTCTGCGTTACACAGTGGTGTGTCCATGGGGTCTGGGACTGCACTTCAACTCTTAACGGACATCCTCTATCCCAGTGGTTTTCAACCTCCCTAATGACACGACCCTTTAATAAAATTCCTCATGTTGTAGTGACCCCGAACCATAAAATTATTTTTGTTGCTACTCCATAACTATAATTTTGCTACTTTTATGAATCATAATGTAACTATCTGATGTGTAGGATGGTCTTAGGCAACCCCTGTGAAAGTATTGTTTCCATTCTGTGTGGCTTCCAGGGTCACAGCCACCCCACATGTGTTATTCTCTTTGTATAATGGAGCTGATCCACAGAGAATTTGGCCCCAATATTCCCTTCTTCCTTAAGTGACAAAATAAACAATGATAGAAAATCTGTTCTAATATTGCTTTTCATTTTAATGTAAAGAAGTAGAGAATTGAACTATGATCATTTAAAGTGAAAAATGTAATGAATGGAGTTAGCCATAGAGAAGAAAATGCAACTTTGTATCACAACATTGCCTTGAATGGGAGTTGATTGGACCTCCCTCCCTCCCTTCCTTCCTTCCTTCCTTCCTATTTTTTCTTTTTAGTTCATAGCTCTGGTGCTCTTTCTCAGTATAGTGTAGCTCAAGCATAAATGGACAGCCCCTTCACACCTTTTTCTGGCTCTTTCTGACAACAAATTGTGCTAAGAAAATGTCCCCACACCTCAAAACAACCCAACAATGTCTCTCCACCTATAAGATACTTTGGCTGTGATGCTCTCCTATTGGCTTGCTTAATGCAGTGCTCAGGTTCCCGGATAGGTGCCACATTCTGATACCTGGAATTGGGCAACAGAGGCCACTGGGATGCCCCTGAACCATTTCCATCACTACAGCAGACATTCACTTCCCTGCCTTGAAATGCCAGTAAGGACTTGACCTAAAAGTCACTCTCTCAGGAAGCCTTCGCTCACTGTCCAAATTAGATCTTAAGCCTCAGATTAAGGGCCTCATGGTATCCACATGTCCCCTTCATAACGCTCAGTTATCTGAATTTTTCTTACCCTGTATCCTTACCTCTAAGAGAACAGTAGGCATGTGCATGGACTGTGCATTTAATACATATTGGTTGAATAAGTAAAAAATGACACATGGTGTGTCTTTAGCATTATTAAAGGTTGATCTTACTCAGTTGTAACATAGATTGTCCCACTTCATCTTTGCAGCACCCTAAGAGTTGGCTGCTGGCTCTTACAGGCATCGTGTCCACGATCACATAAGTGCTAACTAGCAGATACAAGGCCGCGGCTAGTGCCCACAACCAAAAAACCTTAGTCTCTTTGTACTCTGCATTTGGGCCGACTCTATTAGGAGTTCTATTTCTTCTCCATCATGGACAGGGCAGTTTTTGCTCCCCTCTTGCACCTGGGAGCCTGGAAAATTCTGTGACAAGATTTCTGGCAAGGAGAAGCTCATTTTCTCCTCCTCCACCCTCAAACTGCTGATCTTGGCCATTGTCTAATTTTCTCCTCCAAAAACAGAAACTTTGGGAAATTACCTTGGCAGAAAAGTCTTTCTTAGTTCTTCCCCAGCAGCCCAAGTGTCGATATAACTGGCACTAGCAATGGAATTGAATTAAAAAAAAAAAAATCTCACTGGCTAAAATCTGTGGAAAGGAGCATTGGCCAAAAACAGCCTGTATGTGTATAAGGATGGCAGAAAACCCATAACGGAAAATCCCCAACGTAGCTGGCACTGAAAGATCACTTTCTTTCTGTTCTAAGCTCTTCACATGTTAAGTCCTTAAACCAATCCTGTGTGTGGTTATTATCCATTATTCCCATTTTTCAGATGAGTAAAGTGAGGCACATGGATATAGTATCTAACATAGTCAAGGTCATATAGCTGAAATGTGAACATGCCAACTGTATATAGGGTGAGAGACATTTTAAAAGTTTCTGCAGGGATCTAGTCTCCTTGCTCAACCCTTGCCCCCACAATTTCTGTTAATGATTGAATTGATCACAAAATTTTACCAACTCATTCTGGAGTCTTCTATGAGATCTTTCAGCCTGTAATCTGCTTCTGAGGGTTCAGGCAGTAATAGCTGGGGTCACAGAAAGCAGAAACCCACTGTAACTATTAATAATCAAAATCAAGAAGTGCATTAATGTACATAGTTACCATTCAATAAAATTAAAAAAAATAATAATCAAAATCAAATCATGGCAAATCTTGTGGACACTCAGGACATGCTTTGATGAGAATGCTTAAGTGGTGAAAGCTGACTAGGAATTTCCTGAGTATTCACAGGGAGATGAGAACATTCCAAAAAAGACTGGTGTATTATAATAAAAGGTCTAAGGTTATAAACTGTATTTGCTATTATTAACCAGCTTAGAGGCAGGGGTGCCATTTTGTTTATACTGGTTTGTACAATCAAATTTTAAAGAATTTTGCAAGATAATTATTAAATGAACGTTTTAAAATTAAGTTATATAAAATAATAACTATACTAAATTCTAAATAAAACTAATAAAATTGTCACTCACTAATTATTTTTGCCACATTTTACTACTTATGTCATTGATGTTATTTATAATATATCTGACTATATCTGTTTGGTTGAATTTCTCGTATCTCAAATGCTTGAGACCAGAGTGTTTTGGACTTCTAATTTTTTTCAGATTGTAGAATATTTGCAACATAATTACCAGTTGAACATCCCTACTCTGAAAACCCCAAATTGAAAATACTCCAATGAGCCTCTCTTTTGAGTATCCTGTCAGTACTGAAAACGTTTCACTTTGGGAGCATTTTGGATTTTGGATGTCCTGATTGGGGAAACTCAGCCTATATTTGGTGTTGTATTGGTCATTTCTTCCCAATTTCTTATGATTAGTAAGTAATCACACTGGTAGCTTAAAATAAGCCAGAGTGGGAGTATTTACACCACAGAAATTGGCAAACACTAAAAACCAGGGCTTCTTTTTCCCGCTCAGAGAGCTGGTCATTAAATATTTAACAGTACAACACTGCTCAGAGGTAGGAAGGGGCCAGGCATCAAATGGCATTGAGTGTGTTCCAGAAGTTTTAAATATAACCTATAGAATTATAGCCTTATAACTATAAGCTGTGTAAAAGTTGGTTCTTATATTAGCCTGGGGTCTTGAGAAACCAGAGCTTGGGGTAAACGTTACACATTAGTCACTTCCTGGGAATTAAAATCCAGGGGTAGCATGGGTTGGGGCACAGGGAAGTGAAAGAGAGAATGGTGGAAGCAAGTGGAAGGTGATACGGTACCAAGCTGGCCGTTGCATCACAGCTCACAGGAGACATAGCCAATGGTTGATTTCCATTCAGAGCCTTAGAACAGTCCTTCAGAGGGACAATCAGAGAGGGAGTTTATCTGCCAACCTCCTTCCATCCCATCACCTCTGAATCAAAAGTTCCTCTCACCAGACTTCACTCACCCATGTTTCTGGGTTGTAACCCCTGGGAAAGCCAGGTCCCACCCTGCCCTGCAGTAAGGCACTTCCTTTGAATCACAGCGTGGTGAGAAGAGCCAGGGGCCTGAAGGCAGCAACATGAAGGAGCAGATGGAGTCAGTGTCTGTGTGGCATCTGCCAGCAGGTGGGGAGGCTGCAAGAAACTGAGGGAGTTGTTCATTTCAGTTTTCAAATTCTAGGGCATAAAAGTCTCACTTGTAGGAGTTTGTCCTGAGGTCCCTTTTCTGGACCCGTCTTGAGAATGAATTCTGGGTCTTTAGAACTGGGCCTGAGCTCAGGAATTGACCTTCTGGGTAATATCCCAAGAGACAGTGAGTCCTGCCAAAGGGCCCATTTGTAAACCTTCTCCACCTGAGCTGGGTTCCTGTCCTCTATCTTGTTACATATTTTCTGAAATGCCTTCAAGTGCTGATCTTTGGTAGCTTTTCCCACCAGCCCTGAAATTCCCCTAAGGTAGTTTCCCTCCGTCTCAGCATCTCTGCTACGGCTCATGTTCCTCTACCTTCCCAGAGGGTGAGGGTCAGATTAGGAAGAAAGACCAGAGACCAGCACTCACGGAGATGGGACGCTTGAGTCAATCCCTCACTTTTTGGATCCTCGGTTTCCTCATCTGCACAACAGACACTTTTGTGTCTACCCAACGGGTGGTTGAAGGGAAATCAGGAAATCCTTCTACTGTAATTTGTGCAGTTCCTGGCACGTAGTAAGTGATCATTGGCGCTTAGCCATTGTTACTGTTTTGGCTGTTACTATTAAGCAGTGGTGAAGGTGCAAAGAAATGGAGATCGCATCGCCAAATGAAATAGAACTGCAGAGCCATGATGTCCCCTGTCTGCCATGCTACATGCCCCTTCAAGAAGGCAGGGAAAAAAACACTGAGAAATTCCTTTCCTCCTCTGGGCCTCCTCTGAGGCCTCTGGTGGTGTTGGGAACAGAGCTGGGACCGGGCAGCTTTCTGATGGGGCTGACTTCAACCCTGCTGATACATGGGCTCTGGGTGAGATGACAGGTGGTGTTGCCAAGACAATGTGCTGAGGCATCTCTTTGACAAAGATGCTTTCTGAGTGCAGGCTGACTCCAAGCTGTGTGCCTGAGCCTCCTCAAAAGAAGGCTTCTGTAACAGGAGTGACGTAAGGTTCTAGGAGCCTCCAGGATGGGTTCACACCAGCCCCTCCTCTCAAGGCCTCTGGTCTCTGGCCAGGGACTCAGAGGGACCCAGCACCTTTGTGGCTATTCAGCCAACTGCTGGGGCAGTGCAGACTTCTTTTACAAAACAGAGAACTGGTGCCCTGGAAGAAAGAGGTAGATGCTGTCCCTTGTAGACTGGCTGGGTCCTTCAGAAGAGATCCAGAACTATTGCCAAGGCAGAGCATCAGCATGGCAGCTGGCAATTTTTGAGTACCTACTATGTGCCCAGGCACTTAGTTTTCTTCATTTGACGTTCCTAATTCCATCAGAGGATATTAATAGCCCATTTTAGAGGTGGAGTAATCGAGTCCCAGAGATCAGCAGATTGGTAATAACAGGCCCCATGTACCTATATCCGAAACATCCATGCACTTGCAACTTTCCCTCATGGAAGTGTAGGGTCCTCATCACATTTTCCTGCCATAGTCCCCAAGTGGAATCGGTGTGGCAGAATGGTGCCTGGTAGATTGGGCTCGCAGTAGTATCAATGTCTTACTGGTCAGTATTTACTGTGTCCCAATTGAGCAACAGCCTTGAAGCTAAGTACTTTGAACTTAACCACAAGGAGGAAAAGAAATGCCTTCATGGAGGCCACAGTCAAATCCAGGTGCCAAGAACACAGAACTGGCTTCCCGGTCAGGCAGTCTACGTAATGACACCAAATGCTAAGGGCGGAGGCTGTCCTGAACACTGAGGGGCCAGCTGGGGAGAAGTGCTATTGTTGAGGGATGGAGAAAAGTGTTCTAAAGGAGACAAGACTTAACATGAGTTTATAGGAGGATAAGGAATTCCCAGGCAGCCAGAGACAGAGAAGGGTTTCAGAAGTGAGAGTGGCAGGTGTAAAAAACTCAGAAAAGAAAGGATGCAGGACAGTTTCCTGGGAGCAGCCAGCATTCCCCATTGTCCCAAGAGCAGGGTGCCTCAGAGTGACTGTTTAACTGGGGCAGGTAGGTCTCAGGTCTTTATACGAAGCTCAGGACTTTTTTCCTACAGACATTTTGAAGGTGTATCTTCCTTAGAATGCCAGTGTATCAAAAACACAACAGCAAAGCTGTGTTGAAGCAGGAGGTAGAATAAGGTGTAGGATAAGGCCCAGCCCTCTTAAGTCCAGGGATTGGTGAATTATTCTGTAAAGGGCTAGAGAGCAAGAATTTTTGGCTTTTCAGGCTATAATGTCTGTTGCAACCATTCAACTTTGCCACTTTACTGCAAAAGCATCCACAGATGATATAGAAATAAATAGACGTAGAATACATTTTATTTATGGATATTGGAGTTTGAATTTCTTATTGTTTTTATGTGACATAAAGTATCATTTTTTAATTAAAAAAATTTTTTTTAGCTCCTAGGTTATACAAGAACAGGGATCAAGTGGGGGATTTGACCCAGGTGGTTGACAAAAGAGGATTATTCAGGATAGGAGTGCACAGTTTCAAGCAAGGAATTGAGGGCTTTGATTTCTGCTCCCAAGCATCCTGGAGATAGAATGGTCCGTGTTCTACTCACATGTAACTGTCAGGGCCAATTTGGGAATCTCCTCAAAAAGGGGAGGGCTTGGACCCGAGTGTGGGTGAGCCCTTGTTGTTTCTCTAAGTTAACATGGAGCAGGCACTTCCAAACTAAAAGCAATTCAAGAAGGAAAATGAAAGATAGAATCAGGGAATGGCCATGCAGGGACCTATTTCAAAACTGAAAATAGTGCCGTGGGCGTCCTTTGCTCCTTGGCTTTGTGATGGAGCATGAATGCTTATGCCTCTGACTCCAAATGGGGAGTCGGACTCTCCAGACAGTCCGGGACCAGTTGCAGACCTGGCACCCGCAAGGTAGTCTCTTCCTCAACTGGTCCCTCTTTGAGTAGCAGGGGTCTCAAACATGGTGGTCACTCAAGGAGGTGGGGGTAAAGGGTAAAGCCCTTGGCAGCACATTTTGGGTTTCAGTGTGGCAGCTTCTGGAAAGGACCTGTGAATAGTAGGTGTTTGTCACTCAGCACGCTGGGGACCGTGCTGTCTATGGGGCCACTAGGGTCTCCAGCAGGAGCAGGTCCCCTTCCACAGTGGAGAGGTTCTGAGGTGGCCTCCATGCTGTAGTTCTGGGGGTGAACTTCTGTCCGAAGCCATCTCTACCGTCCCCTGGGGACCTCTGTGTTCCTCTTCTATTTGTAATCGTGTTTTGGGAACTGACATGTTGAGTGAACCTTGTATGTGCCTGACCCTTTAGAAGACTAACAGAAAGAGACTCTTCCTCTAGCCAGATGGTACAAAATCCTACCCAACCCAAATGGGTGATAGCAGGTGGTGAGATTGGCAATGGTGGGGTGTGAGAAGGCACAAGGGGTGGGAGGTTGTTCCAGGCTATGGCTCCTCACAAGCATGAGGGTGATGCCTTCTGTTGGGTATGGCCCCTTGCTCACTTCATTCTGTCCACTTTGGGGGAGATGATGCCCAGATAGTATCTGCAGTATCCTAGGGAGTATCCATCTCTGTGGGTTGCATGGTGAGCTGCCTCAGAGTGGGATCTGGAAGGGAGGCATCAGAGAGCTGGGAGTAATGGTGAGTCAGCTGACACAGTGGGTAGAGGGGAGCAGAGGCTGAACTGGAAAGTGGTGTGGTGAGCCCAGAGTTGTGCACTCCCAGATGTGTGCGCGCTCTCTCTCTCTCTCTCTCACTATCTCTGGCTCTCCCCCCTAATCCTTATCTGAGGGTGGCCTTTTCCCTAAATCCCCTGAAAAATCTTCATCATTGCTTCTCTTTTCCTCCTGACATCATTCCCTTGGTCATAATATTAATAGTTGCATTTGATAAATGGTCCCCCATTCATCAAGCCAGGGTATCTACCAAGCACCCTGACATGTGAGTTTCTCCTGCTGGACACAGGACATTCTCCGTAGCTTTCTTTGACCTCGTGAGGCTACTTTGCTCAATGATCTGATGCATCAACAAACACTTTGCATGAGGCTCTGCAGAGCCAGCAGGGGACAAAGGGTCTCTGCCCCTGTCTTCATGGAGTTTCAGAGATTGGTAGGCAGTGTGACCTCATGAAGAAGTTGGTGTGGCTGGAATGGATGAAGATGCAAGATCAGCAAAGAAAGGAGCTTCTCTGGCCTCGGTTTGTGCTGCCACCAGTGTGGAACAGATCGCCCATGCAGAGGGACCCAGCTAATGGCAACTTAAGCCCCTGAAATGGAACCAGCTACTTTGCAATCATTTTCCGAGGTCCTCCTTGATTGATGGAGTGATCACATTCCAGTGCGCAGTCTGGACATGGCATTTCATCCACAGATTCAATATCAGAGGGGACTGTGGTCTTTGGCCCTCTGGGTTGGCAGAATTCAAGGCTGCTAAGGGAAGGAGATTTGGCTTTCCTGCCAAGACTTTGTCAGGACACTTTTTTAGATTCTGCAAGATGACCCAAATTGGTGTCAGGCTTCAGACAGACAAAATGGAACCAAAGGGGATCATTTTCAGGGGAGTGTCAAACTGGAAAGGAGGTTTCCACACTGGGGATGTGGCCAGTGTAATTGAAGCTGAGCTGCACTGGCCATGCCAAGGGCTGGGCAGAGAATCGATGCAGTTCAGTCCTTGCTGAAACCACACAAGTTCCTCACCTTGAATTTGACATAAGTGACCTGCAGTTGTGGAGCAACTTAGAGCTGCAGCGTGTTCTTACAGACCGTATCTTAGAGCTTTCTCACAGCACCAAAGGCCGCAGGCTGTGCTGCAGAGTGGCCCAGCCTTAGCCAGGGATGGACCTGGGGCTGGCAGTTCTGCCTTCCCATCAGTTTACCCAGATGGAAACAGGATGTTCTCAATAGCATAGACCCATAGGGCTACCCTGCTTGATGAGCCGATGCATCAACACACACTTTGTGCATCACCACTGCTCAGCAAATGCCACCAGGGACTCTGTTTATCATTGAGATTCTTCATTTTTTGCATTTTGTTTCTCAGATTAAGAGTACAAACTATGGCTTGGCACCTGTGGCTCAAGTGGCTAAGGTGCCAACCACATACACCTAAGGTGGCAGG
>CAUYQV010096201.1:0-16860 GCA_963574575.1 Galagoides demidoff
TTTAATTTTAAAATTAAATAAATTGGACATTGTAAAACCAGAAATTTATACTATTTGCATAAATTATAGCATAAAGTTAAGAAATTAAAAACAAATTGTTTTTAATTATAAAATTTCTTTATTGTTTTGAATTCTAAAGGAAACCACATATATATAATTCAAAAAGCATAATAAAAATTACCTGAACATTAAGTTTCTATTTGTTTTAATTATGATGTAAAGTTACAAAATTTAAAACTTGGTTTTTAATTATAGTTTTTTTTTGTTTTGAATTCAAAAAGAAACAACCTATACATAATTTTTAAAACTTAATAAATTATAGCATTTCTGAACAATATATTTCTATTTGCATTAGTGATGGTATAAAGTCATAAAATTCAAAACTATTTGATTTTAGTTCAAAAATTTATTGCTTAATTTGAATTCTAAAATTCTAAATTTTTAATTTTAAAATGTCTATACTATTTTATTTGAATTCTAAAATGTCATTATTATTTTATTTGGATTAAAAATAATAGGTATAGGAAAATATTTAATATTTTCTATTAATGACATCTATATATACATTAATATAAAAGAGATATGATTTATAGATACAATTTCCAGATTCCTATTAACACAATGGGTGAAATATATCTCCTAAAAACAATTTGATGAACATAAAACTAAATGTTATCAACTGCTATATGCTAATTAAAATTACTTTTGTCCATTTTACATTTTGAGATGCCCTATAAGTGTTTTTTAAAGTATTGTTTTATAATAAACAATGAAAATTAGGTTATAAGCAACTTCTTGGGTAAGGACTGAAGGTGTCAGAGGTGTTGAGGAAAAAGAGGGTTTCTGTTTGGGTCTTGTTCTTTTCAATATAGAGACAGAGGAGTGACTGAAGGACAAAGCAGGTTACTATAGAGATTGAGTCCTTGAAAAAAATGAAATGGTTTTCAGTAGCCAGTGAGAAGAGCAAATAGAAGAATTTTAGCCATAAAAGGAAGGGAGAACATCTTCTCTTCAGTCCAAAGAAGCACACTCATGTCAGTTTTTACAAAGTTTAACATGGTGGGCCTGGAAACATATTCTTCAGGCACGCTAGCAAATGTGGATAACCAACTAATAACTTTTTCCAATAAAAATACGTACAAATGTTTGGTGGAAATTTCCAACAAGTTTCCTTTCCTAACGCAAATGTTTCTGTTCCTGCTTGTTGCAGTTTTCCCTTCCTTCCCACTCAGGATCACGAAGATAGATCAGTAACTCTACAAGCATGAAGACAAATGACCTATCAGAGCAATGGCGAAAACAAAGCCTGAAAGAAATTTGTCTTTCCAGCTTTTTTGGAGCCCCTGGAACAGTGTGGCTACCCAGCAATTAACTTCTTCTTCACTTCTTCTTCTTTTCTTTCTTTTTTTTTTTTTTTTTGAGGCAGAGTCGCCCTGGGTAGAGTGCTGTGGCATCATAGCTCACAGCAACCTCAAACTCTTGGGCTTAAGTGATTCTCTTGCCTCAGCCTCCCAAGTAGCTGGGACTACAGGCACCTGCCACAACGCCAGGCTATTTTTTGTTGTAGTTGTCATTGTTGTTTAGCTGGCCCAGGGCTAGGTTCCAACCTGCCAGCCTTGATGTATGTGGCTGGAGCCTTAACCACTATGCTACGAGCACTGAGCCAACAATTAACTTCTTTTTATTAATACATAAAGAAGTAACCCAATTTTTCACAGCCATAGAGTACACCTTCTAGACCACAAATACTATAAAAATCCTTGGCCAGAGACCTCAGATGTTTTCCTCCTAAATGCTGTGCTGTGTTTGTACTGAGGTCAAGCCTCCCAAGAACTGATTTTAGCCAATAATTGAGTGCATCAGGGATACTGACTGAGATAGGCAAAGTTCCTGGGAGCCCTAGTAATTCTTTGATGGCTGAATTTAGTTCTAGGACTTCCTTGCTTAACTTAAACTGCAAGGTGGCCTAGGATGCTTCCACTCAATCTTCTTCCCCATATTTTTCACTCAACATCACACTTGCATTATAGTCTGGTGGTTCTCTCAGCCTTCTTTTTCTTTCACAGATATTTGACCTAATTAACATTTAATTTTGTCTCTGTAATTACTTCTTAGAAGACCCAGACTAGCACATTATTCTTATACCACACTTCTAATTTATTTTGGACAAAATCTTTGCTGGGCAAAAAATACAACAAAATGATACACCTTTAGTTAATGAAGGAGTTAATGTAGAAAACAGTTTTTCCAACTTCTCAGTCAGTGTGCCAGCAGTTAACCAGGTAGGATCCCTGCCAATCAGCAGGAAGGGGCTGAGACTGGCATAACCATATTCTAGAAATACTTTAATATTTAAAATTGCAGAATCATTTGTAAATATAGAACCTACGTAGAAGGAGAAAATAAAATCTGCCCAATAAAAGAAAAGGAAACAGGTCATGAGAATTAAAGTACGTTGAATAGCTTTGATCTCTGGGTTGAAACTTCTTGCAGACCTGGAGCTCTGAAGGTAGAAGACACGTTTATGATGTTTATACAGATGAACGGCCATGTACCCACTGCTCCAGCCCATGACACTCTGAAAGATGACATCCCGAAGAGCCATGAGAATGAGGAAAAGCCACCTAACTATCTGCTTAGATGGTAACATGTAACAGTAACCAACATATGGTCTAATTTCAGACCTGTTCACGCTACGGGCTGCTGTGATGTAGCAGAGCAAGTTAGAGCTTATAAAAAAATTAAAGACCCAAAAAAGAAGGATACAGGGAAGAAGGTCCCATGTGGTCCGTGGTTTGAGTTTTCTCCAGAAGGTGGTCCTGGGACTGATGGTGATGGCCTGGACCACACCGAGTAGACAGGTGGTACAGATGGACAGGCCCCGAGCCACCCTCCGCAGATAAATTGCAGCTTTACAACCAAAATCATCCAGGAAGTTACTGAAATGAAAAGCTGATAATATATCTAAGAATCCTCCAGCATACAGTGTCATTGCATTAGTAAAAGCCAGGTGGATGAGAATAAGGTCTATAGGTTTTTTCTTAGGACCAATGACAAATAGATGCAGACGCTTCACAAACAAAAAGAAATTCCCTCCAATGCCAGGTCCAGTAAGAGAAAGAAAAATTATTCCCCTGATGAAGTTAATCCAAAACATCCTCTGACCTCATGGACAGAACAAAGAAAATCTTTTAAGGAAAATGAAAAAGTAAAAATGAATCTTATGTTAGTTCATTTTGCATTGCTATAACTGAATACCTGAAACTGGGTAGTAATAAAGCAAAGAGGATTTTCTGCATGCTGGAAAGTTCAAGGGCAGAGCCCTGGCTTCTGGTTAAGGCTTTCATACTGTCATAACTTGGTAGAGGCCAGAGGGAAAGAGGACACATGTAAAGGAGGCAAAACCTGCATTATATGCTGTTCACTTGATTCCACAAACCTCACAGTTTATACAGAGTAACTGTAACTGGGTCATGTATAAAGAAAAGAAATTTATTTCTTACAGTTAAAGGAGACTGAGAAGTTTAAGGTTGAGGGGCCTTATCTGATAAGGACCTTCTTGCTGATGTGAACTCTAGGCAGAGCCCTGAGTAGTACAGGGCATTGCAAGAAAAAGGGACTAAGCATGGTAGCTCAGGTTTTCTTTCCTCTTCTCATAAAGTCACCAGTCTCACTTATATGGTAACCCATTCACTCGTTCACTCATTAATCCATTAATTTATAAATTGGTTAAACCATCCACAATGGCAAAGCTCTCACAATCTAATCACCCCTTAAAGGTTCCACTTCTCAGTACAATTACATCAAGAATTAAATTTTAACATGAATTTTGGAGGAGACAAACATTCAAAACATAGCAATCACCTTCTGTATGTTCCATATATCCATATATGTGACAATATTTGCTCCTAACAATCTTCCTCTACTTCATATATTTCCTAAAACATAGTCAATTCCTACTCTCTAATCCTGCATATCATCTTTCCCCACTTCCAACATCCAACCAGTTCTATATTATGCTGAACATTGTGGGTTCTCATCCAGATCCTCTTAGTTGCATGTGCATCTGTTCTGGAACTGCTGTGACTATTGACTGGAAGCTGTTCACAACTGCCACCTTTTCTGGAGAATTGCCCTTGGCCAAAAAAGAGCAACTTCCACCAGGAGATTAAGTACTCTCTCTTTCCTTATTCAGAAAACCTAGGCCAATTGCTGACTTACATGGAAGGACAAGCTGCCCCATGGCCTCAATTTGTGGGTCCCTCTGTTATGCAGTTTGTCCCATAGTCTCCTAGATTGCAAACACGTTTGACACATTGCTGACACGTTTTGTTAGCTGACCCTTCATTGTGGGCCTGACTTTGTTCATCTGCCCACATCTGCTATACCTCCTCCTATTTCTCTCACTCTCACCCTGTGAACAAAATTTCCATTTTTAGAATCTACAGCTAGGGAAATTGATTCTATCTTTTTACATTTGCCTATTCTTACCATTTTCTCAATCAAAAATGCTACCCTAATATCTCATAGAGTGTTTGATCTAACATTTTTCTAGCTCATCAGTCTTTCTCCATGTTTTTCCACCCATTTTCTATTGAGATTGCAAATCAGAAACCTGTGTATTTGAAAGTATGTTTTATAATCTCTTGGTAGCTTTCCATTAGTTCAAGCACATGTGTCTTTTTGGATTTATGTAAAGCTTAAATTTTGGCCTCCTTGCTTTCCTATCAAATTTATACTAAATTGCTAAGGTACATTAAATTCATGCAAACAATTTAAGTCTTGGCATTTTTCTTACTTATAGAAATGGTCACAAGCTCCCTATGCCACTGTCTCTTTCCTCTGCCACCACCTGTTTGATAACTCCCTCCCATGCATCCCTCAGAAACCAGTTTAGACTTCTCTTGCCTGCTAAGCACACACTGAACTCATTGGATTGTGTTGTCATTATCTGTTTCTCACTTTTCTTCTGCCATTTCCCTGTGGAACACATGAAAGACTCTCACTTTCTATCTGAGCTATCTGGTTCTATGGCTGCAAAATAATATTCAATAAACAATAAATAAATAAATGAGGTAGTTATACTATAAAAGTGCATGTTAATGATAGAGATGATGTCAGAAGCCAATTATGGAAGGAACTATTTGAGGAGATTCTTCTCTGTGAATCCGTATACAAAATGACCTAGAAAACACAAGCCAATCCGTGTTAGATGACATATTCATTAGGGACTTAAGTGGCCCCTCAGATGTATATCAAGACTGCCATTCATGTTACCAGCTCCAGTAAGTCACATGCATCATCTTTCAAGAAACATGGTGAACTTTAACAAATTTACATTTAATCTCTCCCTGTAGTGTCCTGCTTCTGACTAATTAGTTGCTATTTTCAAAAAAATATCATTCTGAGATACGCAGAGCAGTTTTTAGAATGAGAATTTTGTTCCTGTTGTCCAGAATAGGATGACAAATGGACTGGGAAGGTGATACTTTTATATCTGCTCTGGTCACTGGGAGAAAGTGAGGTCATATATTTTTCTAAGGAAACTTTCCAAGGTTTTTTTAAAGCCAGCATTTAAGGATCATCTAAAGATAGCCTGGAAAGCATGGGGTACACCTCTTGGAGTATAACAGAGCCTGTTAATAGAATGGACACCATGACCCCAAATTTCAGAGAGATGGTTAGCCAGAGGCCTAGTCATATTCAAATCTCTACAGATACCAACTTCATTAAAAGATAGATGTCAAGTCTATAATTAAGGGATTTGGATTCAGAGGAGAGTTAAACAATAAATCATGGTATATATTAAGCCCACTTTAACTTGAAGTCCTGACCTAAAGCTTTTTTAATCTATCTATCTATATATATAGATAGATAGATATATCTTTACATATATATCTATATCTATCTATCTCTCTCTCTATAGATATATATCTTTCATATATATAAAAGTCTCTAGTAAAGCACTTTTCTAACTGATCTGAGACATTCAAAATGGGTCAGACTAAGAGACTATTCTGAAGGACCATGTGGACCAGCAAGGAAGATATGATAGACTCATGAAAATAAAGTTATCAACCAAATATTTCTTAATATTTCCCAAGTGTGAGGCCCTGTTTTCAGTATATGAAATTGAACAAAAAAGTAACATATGGTTTTACAGTCAGGGGCCACTCACTACAGATATTGTATGTAGAGAGCCACATGTATGCAGTGAGTATCATGGGAGCTCATCATGTGTGGCAGAGTGTGGCCGTTCAGAGAAGCATGAGAAAGGGATTCTTAGTGAATGTGGCATAATGCTGGATCCAAAGAAAAGAATTTATGAATATCAAGAGTTATGAATGGTGAAGGGTAGAAATGGATGAGCAGGAGGAGCAAATGAAACTTCATAAGCAAAAGCACAGAATTATCAAAGAGAGGTACAAGGTAGGAAACTGAAGCAGGTATTCTGGCCCCATTGAGAAGCACATGAATTGAGGATGGCAGCGCATAGTTTGGGCTTTCTCAAATAAATCTTTTATTTCTTTTAATTTATTATTCACACTGTAGAACTAACACATGCACTTTAAATTATTCTACTGAATGAATGTACTAGCACTCCATGCTCCAGACATAAATGAATTATTTGTATTTTTAAAATGCATCATTCTGGTTCATATATCTGTGACTATATGAATATCTGTACTTAGAATCCAGCTTTCCCATGTGTATTTTTTTAAATCAGGGCAGATTTAAAAAGTCTTTGATATATCACTCATGTCATCTGTACAAAATGTTGAGTGTACCTCCATGTAAGAGTCTATGGTGTGTATCACAAGAAATAGGATCATGCAGGTTTTCAGAGAAGCCTTCCTAACAGAGAGGTACTGCTTGCCAGGAGACATTCGCAGTGTGATGTGCCCAAGAGGAATGTTTGCAAGGAGTTTAAATAAGTGTCTAAGAGACAATCAGCTCTGAGTATGTCAAATAACTTGTCCCCTAGGTCTGCATTGACTCTGAGGAAGGCCATGAGAAGCAGAGAAAAAGCAAGTCACATCCCTAAATCACTTCAAAGTTTCACACTCTGCTTGCAGAGGGGAGAAGATTATGCTTCTGATTTGAAGGGCTTTTGTGACCTAAACTATTGTTTGGTCATTTTATTGCCTATCCTGAAAAAAATTAAAAATTAAGGCTCTGCCTGAGATGATATCAAGATATTAAGACAAAGGAAATAAAAAGAAAGAGTCTTATAATTACAATCATGAGATTTACTATTTCAAATATACCAATGTTTTCAAAGTATATTTTCCCTTAAAACCTGAGAACTAGGTGCCCTTAGGGCTCAGAGACAGTGACTGATAAATGCAGCATGATGAGCACTACCATTGAATGAACCTGGGTGTGCATCCCCACTCTGGCACTTAGCTAGTTCCATGATTTAGGAAGTATGTGTTTTCTTTCTAGGACTCTATTTCTTCACCTTTAAAATAGGCATAATATAATCCACATTGTATATTACATTTGTGCATTGCATTCTCTAGAATGTCTTTTATATAGTGCTTGATAAATAGTACTATGATAAAACAAATGATAAATGACAAAATAGAACAGCACTAATGAATAAGTAATAAAAGATCATGGATTTGTTGAACAGTTTGGTTGAGGCCTGGAACATAGTCATGAGGGATATCTTGTTTCACTTTAGTGATTTAATTTTTTCCCAAAGTCTTTGTTCCCTATTTCCTCAATATTTGTGACATTTACTACTTCTCCCATCTCTCCCTCCCAGATTAAATTATCTATTTCTACTTCCTACCCTGACTGGTCTGCTAACTCCCTCAGGGTAGAAGTGTGAATCTCCCAGATGTTTATCCAGTGTCATTGGCTCTGGGAGTGCAAGATTCACAAGAATTACTTTGCAATTATCCACATTAAAGTTCAAGTCTTGGCTTTCACTATTTCTATCTGCATGTTACTTGACCTCTGTAATATTCAATATTCTCATTTGTGAATATGGGTGATGCTTTGTATTATAGTGTATCTATAGTGAGGATTGAGTGAGCTGATGTAGGTGGTGCATATGTCAGGGCCTGGCAACTATGTGCTAAAGAACACTTTTCTGAAAGGCAGCTATTACAGTTATTATTATGTGCCCCTGTCCTCTGTTCAATGTATCAACTATTCTCTGAAAGGTATACTGTATTATGTTTTTGGATGTGTGGTGTTAGTTGAAAGGGAAAATGCAGAATAACTTTAAAATTCTTAGAATACTAAATCTTAATAAAGAAGACAAGAGTGTCACATACTGAAAAGAAAAAAGGATACAAGAAGATACATAGCCCAAGTAAAAATTCCACTACCAAGAGAGAAAATATACAAATGCTAAGGGAAGACTGAAGAGAATACACATCCACATGTCCAGGCTGAAACCATAGATGTCTGTTATCTCTGATATGTTTCTCCACCTATATAAAAAATATGTACCCTCAGACACAGTGCATCAAACACACTGCTGAACATGTCTCCCTTGGGACCAGAAAGAAACAAATGTTTCTGGATGGAAGTTGGGAAATGATTGACTTTCTTCTCCCTTTCACAAATGATAGAGGAGCTCAGACCCTACCTGCCCCTGCCCAATTAAACAGTTTCCCTTCTGAAGGCAAAGGCAGCCCCAATCCATGATCAGCAGGCACACTCACCTGGGTAGTCTGTTCATAGCACTGGGTGGCTGTTCTGGAAGAGCAGCACGAGGCATGGCCTGTTTATATCTCCCTAAGTCCCAGTGCTCATGGCAATTTTCACTATTGTCAGGATGTCAGCATCATAGGTTTTGGCTTTGCCATGGGAAAAGGGATCCTTCTGCACAATGTCAATCCCTGGGGTATAGCTCTGTCTGTCCTCTCCCTGCTGTATGACTTACTGATCCCAGAAAATACCTAATCCTAATTATAGTAAATGTTCAGTAATTAGTGGGAGGCACCATAATGCTGAACAGTTTGTTAAGGGTTCTTGGACTTTATTATAGTCTCATCTGTTTCCTTCCATTTACCACCAAAACTCAAGAACCAATTTGGAAGAAACATCTGAAAGTCAAAAAAGTCCCATTTTTAAAGTACACTCTACATTGGTAATGAAAGATCACTGAGTGCTAGAATAAGTATAGCCTTTGGGGAGTAGTGTCTAGGACATGGCAGAGTGGGGTCTTTTGTGGTGCTGGTATTATCTATTTCTTGATTTGGGTGCTGACTACAGGCATACAAATTAGCATATACTATTCACTGAGATATTCACTTATGATTTCTGCATTTCTTTGTATGAATACTTCTTTTAAAGTATGGCAGTTAACTGCCAGATAATGTCACTGGCTCTGGAAGCTCATATTCTGGGTCACAGTCTATACCGTGCAATGTGTGCAGACCTTCCTGTCAGAGTTCTGGGACCCTAATACCATTTCAGAAAATGTTCCTTTATTGCCCCTTAGACAATAAAGGGATTCACAGAAAGGAAGGAAGCTGATTTTGACATCTTCCACCCAGCAATGAAGATCACCTTAAATAATACTTCTCTGATCTATGCACACCTTTCCTTTCTAAGTGGCCAGTCCAGTTCTTCCTCCCCTCCCCTTGGTTTTTGGCCAGGACTGGGTTTGAACTCTCCACCTCTGGTATATGGGGCCAGTGCCTTAATCCTTTGAGCCACAGGTGCTGCCCCAGTCCAGTTCTTGATGCTAAGGAATGTGGAATAGAAGCAGCTGAAACCTAAAGTTCAAGTAAATATTTTTCTAGCCACAAAAGCAGCTGTGTTTTTGCCAGCTGAGTGAGGTGAGTGGTAGTGAAAGGAGGGAGGACTCCTAATCATGCCCAGAGGAATTGACCTGCCAGCAGGACTTGTGAGGTTTTCCCACACAGTCCTACATGATGCAGCACCAGCCTTCTCCACTGTCATAGCCTGAAGAGACATATTTCCCTCACTTGTCTTATTTTTATTCAGTTCTTATAGTCCCTCAGTGTGATATTTGAGCTCTCTCCAAGTGTGTGCATGAGTGTATAACTATGTCACACCATATCATCTCCTGTTTGCAGAATTCTGGTAAAGGCATATAGAAAATGCAGATATGAGTAACTCCATAGTGAGCACAACAGTTTTCTAACATTTCTACTCAATGCAGGTGAGAAGATGAACACAAATATTTAATAATGAACTATACATCTAGAGAGTTTCATTTAAAATTGGGTTAAATTACTTCCTCAAGTTTGCATAAATAAAATACCTACCTTGATTTCATGACTTATGTTCATTAAAGGCTTCCCAAATAAGTAGGAACAAGCTGAAAACTGGCAAACTGTATTTACAACAAAGTATTCTGACTTAGTATTAAAAATATATTTTAAGTCTTGGGCAGTGCCTGTGGCTCAGTGGGTAGGGCGCCAGCCCCATATACCAAGGGTGGCAGGTTCAAACCCAACCCTGGCCAAACTGCAACAAAAAAATAGCCAGGTATTGTGGTGGGTGCCTGTAGTCCCAGATACTGAGAAGGCTGGGCAAGAGAATTGCTTAAGCCCAGGAGTTGGAGGTTGCTGTGAGCTTTGATGCCATGGCATTCTACTGAGGGTGATAAAGTGAGACTCTCTCTCTCTCTCTCTATATATATATATATATTCCTGCTAAAAATAGATAACAAAAGGATAAAGCAAAAGAAAGTACTAAGAAAGACAAAGTAATCACCATTTCACAAAAGAGGAATAACAAATGCATTATGAAAACATGCAGATACACTAAATTTTATGGCAGTATAAATTAAAACTACAATAAAAATAACATTTGAACCAAATCAAGTTAATAGGAAACATTGCTTCTCTGAAGATCACAGAGCGACTGTAAAACAGTCCCTCATTGAGTGGTTTCTGCTTTCTTTGCAATGATGCCTCTGGTCCTCTTTGCTATATCCGTTGTCACAAGGAATGACCACTTGTTAAACCACACTCACTTCATGGTTGTATCTTAATCTATCTCCTAATTCCTAATGCTGTTTCAGAAACATCAGCCAATCCAGGACCAGCTTCCTTCCCATAGACCAGCAGTTCTCAACCTGTGAGTCACAACCCCTTAGGGAGTCGAACGACCCTTTCACAGGGGTCGCCTAAGACCATCCTGCATATCAGATATTTACATTATGATTCATAACAGTAGCAAAATTAGTTATAAAGAAGCAACAAAAATAATTTTGTGGTTGGGGATCACCGCAATGAGGGAACTGTATTAAAGGGTCGCAGCATTAGGAAGGTTGATAACCACTGGCATAGACCTTCCTCAGAATCTGTCAGCAGAAACTCAAACCTTACAAAAGGTACTTCCCTCTCTCTTTTATAGACTGAGGAATCATTCCATTCCTCTCAAATGTCCTTCCTTCATTACTTAACTAATAAATCTGATGTTGTCAGACCTACAAACTTGTTCTTAGTGGTTCCTGGGTAAAGCTGTTTAGACTGTAAAATGTTATTATATAAATATTGATATACAGCAGCGCCTATGGCTCAATGAGTAGGGCACTGACCCCATATACCAAGGGTGGTGGGTTCAAATCCAGCCCCGGCCAAACTGCAACAACAACAACAAAAAAAATAGCTGGGCGTTGTGATGGGTGCCTGTAGTCCCAGCTACTCCAAAGGCTGAGACAAGAGAATTGCCTAAGCCCAGGAGCTGGAGGTTGCTGTGAGCTGTGATGCCATAGCACTCTACCTAGGGCGATAAAGTGAGACTCTGTCTCAAAAATAAATAAATAAATATGTACTTGATATACTTGGACTTTTTTGCATCATCTCTTTGATTTTTCTTTTTCCCAAATTTGAGTTGTTTCTTTATTGTCTTTTTAATTGGATTTTTGCTTTTGCTGATTTTCCCCTTATTTGTCTACTAATCTGTATACTTTTTTCCTATTCTTTTTGTGCTTATTATAAAAATTGTATTATGTATAGGTAACTTTACAAGTGTAAACTTAATCTACTTTATGATCTCTTTAAGCCTTACATATTTTTAAACATTATCTAATTACTCCTATCTGGTAAACTATTCTTATCCAGTATTTTTTTTTTTTTTTTGGCTGGGGACTGGGTTGAACCCCCCACCACTGGTATGTGTGGCCGGCACCCTACCCCTATGAGCCACAGTCGCCTTTATCCAGTATTTTCATTCTGACTTTTTTCATTCTCCCAAAATAGACAACATTATTATTATTATTATTATTATTTAGGCCATATTAACATAGGTTTACTTGCTTACCAATTTGCTTTTTGTCTTTTTTCTTGCAGATTATTCCTTTTTTTTTTTTGAGACACAGTTTCATTACGTAGCCCTCGGTAGAGTGCCATAGTGTCACAGCTCAGAGGAACCTCAAACTCTTGGGCTTAAGTGATTCTCTTGCCTCAGTCTCCAGAGTAGCTGGGACTATAGGTACCCCCACAATGACTGGCTATTTTTGTTGTTGTTGCAGTTGTCGTTGTTGTTTTAGCAGGCCTGGGCCAGGCTCAAACCCACCAGCTTCGGTGTATGTGGCTAATGCCCTAGCCGTTGAGCTACAGGTGCCAAGCAGATTATTCCTTTTAGATTTTTTTTTTTAATTCCTCCAGGACAAACTTAAAGATTCCTTAGTAAAGCTTTGTTAGTGGCAATATTGCTCTGTTTTTCCTCACTGTAAATATTTTTTTGAAAGAGAAATGTTCTGCTATGGCTGAAGTGTGTCCCTTGAAATTTAATGATTGGAACCTTAATTCCTCAATGTCTTAGTGTTAGGAGGTGAGACCTAGTGCCAGGTGTGAGTCATGGCATTTCCTCTCTCATGAAGGGATTAAGGCAGTTTTCTCCAGAACTGGGTTAGTTCTCTTGAGAGTGGGTTATTATAAAGCAGGTAAGCCAGCTTCATTTCCCTTCTTTTGCCCACCCTCACTTACTCCACTTACTCTTAAACTTTTCTGCCATGTTCCGCTGAAGTATGAAAACTGGCAGAAGCCAAAGCTATGTCCTTGGACTTCCCAGTCTTCAAAATTGTGAACTAAATAGACTTGTTTTTTTATAAATTACCCAATCTCAGGATTTGAACACTGGTGCTACTTTCTAGGTTAATAGCTTCCATTTTATGTTTCTTTTTATTTTAAATTACTAGACTTTATTTTTAGAGAAGTTTTAGGTTTCAAAAACAATTAATAAGAAAGTAGGAGATATACCATATACCTCATGACCACTGCCAGTTTTCCCTATTTTTTTTCTTTTTTTTTGAGCCGGAACCTCAAACTATCCCCCTGGGTAGAGTGCCGTGGCATCACAGCTCATAGCAACCTCCAACTCCTGGGCTCAAGCGAGTCTCCTGCCTCCGCCTCCCAAGCAAAGCAGCTGGGACCACAGGTGCCTGCCACAACGCCCAGCCATTTTGGGGTTGCAGCCATCATTGTTGTTTGGCGGGCCCGGGCTGGGGATTCGAGCCTGCCACCTCAGGTGTATGTGGCTGGCGCCTTAGCCGATTGAGCCACAGACGCTGAGCCAGTTTTCCCTATTATTAACATCTACCAAAAGTGTGATACATTTGCAACAATTAAGACAATATCAATGCATTATGATTATTAACTAAAGTCCATAATTTACATTAGAGTTAAAATTTTGTGTTGTACCTACCACAGGTCTTCATAAATATGTAATAATGCATACCTGTCATTATGATATTATGCTGAATATTTTCACAGTCCTAAGGGTCCTCTGTGTTCCACCTCTTGCTTTCTCCAGCAGCTACTGATCTTTTTGCTTTCTTTATAGTTTGTCTTTTCCAAAATATCTTGCATACAATGTGAAGTCTTTTCAGACTGGCTTCTTTCACTTAGCAATATGCATTCAGCTTTCACCTATGTGTTTTCATAACTTCATGCCTTATTTGTTTTTATTGCTGGGTAATATTTCACTGGATATACCATATTTTGTTTATTCATTCCCCTATTGAAGGGTATCTTTTTTTTCTTCCAAGTTTAGGCAATTATGAATAAAGCTGCTATAAAATTGTGTGCACATCAGTTTTCACCTCATTTGGGTAAATACTAAGGAGTACAGTTACTGGAGGATACTTCGTTTTGTAATAAACTAAGGGGAATCCAAAACTGAGCATATTTTAGATAAATTGATGAGAATTCCAGGGAATCTTCCTTTAAAACACAGATATCTGTGACACTTTACAGAACTATTTGAAGTTGTATTGTGTTAAATAATACTTAATGAAACCCAATTATGTATTAGATCTTGTCCAAAACACAGGCTATAATGAAAATCAATTTAATTAAATTGCAAATTGTACTTCACTTCATGACTCTGAATTTATTACCTACCTTTTTACTGTGCTCCTGTCCTGCCACATAATGGGCCTCAAACCATTTGCTTGGTGATATTCATAGTGTTTCCTTCTTATTCCTATAATGTTTACAGGAATATTAGTGATGTTCCTCTTTCAATGCCTATTAGTAGTAGTAAATTGAATCTTCTTTGAATAGAAGTATATTAATTCTATTCTTGTCAAAAAAACAGCTTTTGGTTTCATTCATTTTTCTCGGCTGCTTTGCTATTTGAAATTTTACTAATTTCTGCTTATATCTTTATGACTTACTTCCTTCTGCTCATTTTTGGTTTACTTTGTTCTTTCTCTAACTTCTTTTGAAGAAAGCCTTGGGTATTGTTGCTAGACCTTTCTTTTTTTCTTATACATGCATTTAAAACTATATACTTCTAAATGACTTATATGTAAAAGTACAAGGGGAAATAAAATACATTGGGCTGAATGAAAATGCAACATACTTAAGTTTATGGAACACAGCTGACAGTTCTGTGAGAGAAATTTATAGTGGTAAATGCTTACATTAGAAAAGAAGAAAAATCTTCAAGCATTAATTTAAGTTCTGTAACTTAAAAAAACTGAAAACAGGGTTAAGATAAACCCTAAATAAGCAAAAGCAAAGAAGTAATAAAGAGTAGGAATCAGTAAAATATACAACAGAAAACAATAGAGGAAATTAGTGAAACAAAAACTTGATTCTTGAAAAGATCAATACAATTGAAACTCTACTAAGACCAATAACAAAAAAGAGAGCAATGTCCATTACTAATACCAGAAATGAAACAGGAGCTATCACTACAGATGCTTCAGTCTAAAAGGCAGTATAAGAGAATACTACAGTCAGCTCAACATACATAAATTTGACAACTTACATGATATGGACTAATTCCTCATGTATTAAAAATTACCACCAATAAGAAATTAACAACCTGATTTTAAAAGTGGGCAAATGGACTGATAACTCATCAAAGAAGACATGTAAGTGAAAAATAACCATTTGAAAAGATGCACAACATCATATGTCATTAAGGGACTACAAATCAAAACAAAAATGAGATACCATTATATGCCTATTATAATAGCAAAAATCTAACACATTGAATTTCCACTTTTCCTATATGAAAAAAGGCCCAATTTGTGTTCTTTTTTAAATTGATTTCCATTTACCTTAGTCCTTTTGCTATTAAAAAAAAAACCTGAAGCTGGATTTGGAAAGAAAAAGGTATTTGGCTCACCAATTTGCAGATTTTATAAGAAACATGGTGCCACCATCTGCTTCTAGTGAGGGCCTTAGTCAGCTTATACTCATGACAAGAGGCAAAGGGGAGCCAGAGTGTGCACAGATCACATGGCAAGAGAAAAGACAGGGAGGTGCAGGGCTTTTTTTAACAACCAGCTTTTGCTGGGAACTAGTAAAGTGAAAACTCATTCATTCCAGAAAGTGTCAGGATCTGCTTCTGACACCACTTGTCAGGGCCCGGGACTGGCCAGGTCTCAGGTCCAGCTTAGGTAGGTTCTGGACGTGAACCACTAAGCTACCTTGCTCAGGAACAGTTTCTCTTAGGTGCTTGAGGGCTATCTGATTTAGCCGGAGAGAGAGAGACAGAGTATCTTAGAAAGAGTAAAGCAGTCTTCTTAGAACAGATAGATCTTAGTCTTCAGCAGAGCTTGGTAATCTTCAGCAGAGAGATGCCGTGCTGGTGTTCTGCAGGCAGAAGAGGAGACAGAGTCAGAGTAAGCGTGTCCGTGTTTGATTGCACATGCTTTTTGACTGCTTTCTCCTCCAGCCTAATATAAGGCTGATCTCGTGCCGCTCAACACCACAGGTGTAGAGACTGCCAATTCACCAATGCTCTCATCTCACAAGCTCTCTCATGCTTGTTAGCACTAAATCTCTCTCCATGTCCTGTTCACCAAGGTGTTCCATTACTAAGGTGACCAGATTTTAACATTGGTAAAGCATGACACCATTGACGGGGGGTGGGGCTGAGGTGAGGGGGTGTTCTAAATTAAAAATTTGGTCTGTATGGAGCAACAAAAATTTTAATAGAACGCAAAAATAGTATTGTAATATTTTTTTAAATTTCAACATAAGTACAATTTACAAATATAATACATTAAAAAATTACGTATAGTATTATTTTATTCGTTGGCACATTTCTCATTTGAGTGAATTTTTTTTAGTAGATTGCTATCGTTGTTTAAAAAGTCATGAAATTTTTCACAAAAATTTGTTAAATTATATTTCACACATAAAATGGCTTTCAAAGTCCCACCACTTAATTGTGATTTTTCTGAAATCCACACTTTATTTATCATAGAAAAAAACGCATTCAGTCACAGCATTAGTTCCTGGTAAGGACAGCGTGTACCCCACAATTTTTAGTGCATTATTGTATGGAACATGGTTTGTTTCAAAATGATGAAATATTTCTAACCATTTGTTCTCTATTGTGATTTTTGCTGATGCCCAAGATTTAACCTTTTCCTTTTCAATATATATTTTTTAAATA
>CAUYQV010096210.1:0-11760 GCA_963574575.1 Galagoides demidoff
TCCTCTCCCCCTCCCTTCCCATCCCTCTCCTCTTTCCCCTTCTTCTTGTGCTATAGTTGGGTTATAAGCTATAAGGTTGGTTTCATAGTAGGGTTGAGTACATTGGATACATTTTGTTCCATTCTTGAGGTATTTTGCTAAGAAAAATATGTTCCAGCTCCATCCATGTAAACATGAAAGAGGTAAAGTCTCCATCTTTTTTAAAGGCTGCATAATATTCCACAGTGTACACATACCACAATTTATTAATCCATTCATGGTTCAATGGACACTTGGACTTTTTCAATGACTTAGCAATTATGAATTGGGCTTCAATAAACATTCTGGTGCAAATATTTTTGTTACAAAGTGATTTTTGGTCTTCTGGATACATACCTAAGAAGAATTGAAGGATTGAATGGTAGGTCTATTTTCAGATCCCTAAGTGATCTCCAAACATCTTTCCAAAAGGAACCTATTAGTTTGCATTCCCACTAGCAGTGCAAAAGTCTTCCCTTTTCTCCACATTCACACCAACATCTCTGGTTTGGGGATTTTGTGCTGTGAGCTAATCTTACTGGTGTAAGATGATATCTCAAGTTTTGATTTGCATTTCTCTGATGATTAAGGATGATGAGCTTTTTGTCATGTGTCTGTAGGCCTGCACCTGTCTTCTTCAGAGAAGTTTCTCTTCAAGTCCCTTACCCACCATAAGATGGGATCATTTGTTCTTTTCTTGCTCATATATTTGAGTTCTCTGTAGATTCTGGTTATTAAACCTTTGTCAGAGCCATAACCTGAAAATATCTTCTCCCATTCTGAGGGCTGTCTGCTTGCTTTTCTTACTGTATTCTTCACAGTGCAGAAGCTTTTTAGTTTGATCAGGTCCCAGTATTGTATTTTTGGTGTTCCTTCAATTGCCCAGGGGGTCTTCCTCATAAAATATCGCCCAGGCAGATTTCTTCAAGTGTTTTCCCTGCACTTTCTTCTAGTATTTTTGTAGTTTCATGTCTTAACTTTAAATCTTTAGTCCAGTGAGTCTATCTTAGTGGTGAAAAGTGTGGGTCCAGCTTCAGTCTTCTACAAGTCACCAGCCAGTTCACCCAGCACTTGTTAAATAGGAAGTCTTTTCCCCAGTGAATGTTTTTAAATGGTTTATCAAAGATCAAATAACAGTAAGTAGCTGGGTTCATCTCTTGGTTCTCTATTCTGTTCCACACACCTACCTCTCTGTTTTTTGTGCCAGTACCATGCAGTTTTGATTACTATTGATTTATAGTATAGTCTGAGGTCTGGTAGCATGATTGTTTTTATTTCTGAGTAATGTCTTGGCTATTTGAGGTTTTTTCCTTTTTCTTTTCTTTTCTTTCTTTTTTTTTTTTTTTTTTTGCGTTTTTTTTTTTTGGCCAGGGCTGGGTTTGAACCCACCACCTCTGGCATATGGGGCCTGGGGCCAGCACCCTACTCCTTTGAGCCATAGGTGCTACCCTGAGGTTTTTCTGATTCATATAAAATGAAGTATTATTTTTTCGAGATCTTTAAAGTATGACAGTGGAGCTTTAATAGGGATTGCATTAAAATTATATATTTCTTTGGGAATATGGACATTTTAACAATGTTGATTCCTCCCAGCCATAAGCATGGTATGTTTTTACATTTGTTGATATCTTCAGGTATTTCTTATCTTAGAGTTTCATAGAGATCTTTCACATCCTTTGTTAGGTAAACTCCCAAATATTTCATCTTCTTTGGCACTACTGTGAATGGAATAGAGTCCTTGACTGCTTTTTCAGCTTGACTATTGTTGGTATATATAATGGCTACAGATTTATGAGTGTTGATTTTGTAACCTGAGATGCTTCTGTATTCCTTGAACACTTCTTAAAGTTTTGTAGTCGAATCCCTGGTATTTTCCAGATATACAATCATATCATCTGCAAAAAGTAAAAGTTTGATCTCTTCTGACCCTATGTGGATACCTTTGATCACTTTTTCTTCCCTAATTGTGATGGCTATGACTTCCATTACAATGTTAAAAAGCAGTGGAGACAATGGGCAACCATTCCTAGTTCCTGATCTGAGTGGAAATGATTTCAATTTAACTCCATTCAATACGATATTGGCTGTGGGTTTGCTGCAGATGGCCTCTATCAGTTTAGGAAATGTCCCTTCTGTACCAATTTTAAGTGTTCTGATCATGAAAGGATGCTGGATATTATCTAAAGTTTTTATGCATCAATTGAGAGAATAATATGGTCTTTGATTTTTATTTTGTTTATGTGATGAATTATATTTATACATTTATGTATATTGAACCAGCCTTGAGACCCTGGGATAAAACCCACTTGGTCATGGTGTATAATTTGTTTGATGTGTTGCTGGATTCTGTTTGCTAGGATCTTGTTGAATATTTTTGCATTGATATTCATTAGTGATATTGGTCTATAACTTTCTTTTCTTGTTGGGTCCTTTCTTGGTTTGGGGATCAAGGTGACGTTTGCTTCATAGAATGTGTTGGGTAGTATTCCTCAATTTCTATATTTTGGAAAAGGTTAAGTAATATAAGTACTAGTTCCTCTTTAAAGGTTTGATAGAATTCTGATGTGAAGCCATCTGTTTCTGGACTTTTCTTTGTGGGGAGAATTTTTATAGTTGATGCTATTTCAGAACTTGATATAGGCCTGTTCAACATTTCTGCTTCATTCTGGCTAAGTCTAGGAAGGTGGTATGCTTCCAAGTACTGGTCTATTACCTTCAAATTTTTGTATTTCTGAGAATAGAGTTTTGTAATAGTCATTAAGGATTTTTTGAAAATCTGAGGTGTCTGTTGTTAATTCATCTTTGCCATTTCTGATTGATGAAGTTAGAGATTTTACTTTTTTTTTTTCTGAATAGCCTAGCCAAAGTTTTATCTATTTTATTTACCTTTTCAAAAAACCAACTTTTAGATTTATTAAGCCACTGTATAATCCTTTTGTTTTCAATTTCATTTAATTCTGCTCTAATTTTGGTTATTTCTTTTCTTGTGCTGGGTTTGGGGTTGGAATGTTCTTCCTTTTCCAATTGCTTGAGATGTCCCATTAAGTTGTTAACTTCCTCTCTTTCCCTTCTCTTGAGGAAGGCTTGCAGTACTATAAATTTCCCTCTTAGGACTGCCTTTGTGGTATCCCAGAGGATCTGGTAATTCATGTCTTCATTATGATTTTGTTCCAAAAATTTGGTAATTTCCTTCTTAATCTCATCTATGACCCATCTATCATTCAGCATAAGGTTACTTAGTTTCCATGTTTTTGTATGAGTATGCAGATTCCTGTTCTTACTGAGTTCAACTTTTATTCCATGATAGTCCAAGAAGATGCAAGGAATAATTTCTATTCTTTCACATTTTCTGAGGTTAGACTTGTGAGCTAAGATGGGATACATTTTGGAGTATGTTTCATGAGCTGAATTTGTATATTCAGTTTTGGCAGGATGAAATGTTATGTAGATGTCTGTTAAATACAAATGTTGAATGGTTAAGTTTAAATCTAAAATTTTATTTGTAGCTTTTTAATAAACCAAAGGAAGACCATTTAAAAACACATTTGGACATTTATAGTGGACGGAGAAAGACTACACAAAACTTATAAAAAGAAAGAGGTGAAATTGTGTGGAACAATGAAGCATTTTGATAGAGAGCCAAACCCGAGTTAGGCCACGGAAGAAGTGTGTGACTGAGGCAGTTCTCAGACCACTGAGTCCACTGAACCCGACACCATTGTACTCACAGGTAATGAAAGCTGGGCAGCTCTTTGTGTTTATAATCTTAAAGTCTCCTTGGAAGGCCCAGAAGAATAAGGCCAGATAGAACCATCATGAAAATATAATAGGCAGAATTTATTGGTAAAACATGTCACAGGATATTCAATTCATAAAACAACCTTTTTAAACAAAGCCTGTATGTACTTTAAGATTCTTTATAAATTATCAAATACCCTTTGAGGTTACTAAAGAAAACGTGTTAAACTTGCTTTTAGGTGGAGTGATGTTCTCAATACCTAGATATCAATTACCCCATTTTTATTTTAGGTCAACAAAAGGTAGTTAAAATTAATTGCTGTGTTTGTGTGACCACTACAATTTGTGAAAAGCTTATAAATAAATAATGTTCAACTGATAATTCAGAGAGAAAGCTTTTATCAAATGGATGTATTTCTCCCGCTTGCTTTAGAAAATTTCATTTTGCAGGAAACTCTTGGTCAGGTCACACAGAGAGCTAAAGTGCAGTGTGAAAATGTGATTCTCACACAAACCACATCACGTGCTGAGAGGCTTTTCCTCACCAGCCAGCAGACCTTTACTCCACCGCTGCCTGGCTAGGAGCCCCTCTCCAGACCAGGCTGCCTCTGTTCACTCCCTGGCTTTCAGAGAACTAGTGGCATGAATTGCTGTGAGTTACTTAATTCTTCTGTGCCTTAGTTTCCTCATCTGAAAATGGAAAATGATACTTACATGTGCTTCATAGTTACTGTGAGAATCAATGTCCAACACACGGTGGAAACTTTAAAAAATAGCAGTTCCACAAATGCTTTCATGGTGTCACAATCAACAAAGGGTATTTTGCCAAATAGTGTACAATATTATCTCTGAGCCTTTGTTGACATTCCCAATACAGTGAACGCTATTAGCATTGATGGTAAAGACAAAACAGCCCTGAGCAGGGGCTGGCGGAGCAGGTGCAGGGGGTCTGTGGTCAGGTACACAGCAGGGATGTTGCAGGCATCCTGTACCTCCTACCATATCATCATCTCTATACTCCACACTGATCAAAGCTAACAGGCTATTGAGAAA
Source organism: Galagoides demidoff (assembly GCA_963574575.1). Lineage (NCBI taxonomy): Eukaryota > Metazoa > Chordata > Mammalia > Primates > Galagidae > Galagoides > Galagoides demidoff. The sequence goes on from CAUYQV010096210.1 coordinate 4,810, forward strand.
TTCACTAAAGCCTTGATTTACTCGGAAGCTTTGAGAACAGACACAGGACACGGTCAGTAAACAAAATGTTCCAGGGCTCAGGGAGCTGGTGCAGAGGAGGGTGGATGGGGCATCACGAGAGTACCATTTCCCCCTACAATTTTCTTAGATAATCCAGTTGTTTTCAGTTTGGAAGGAGTTGACTGTTTTCCCTTTTGTCATCTGCTATCTGGGCAAGGACAAATTACCATATCCTAAAATTTATTTGCACCACAGTGGTGATCAGAGGTCAGGCAAAGGGAAGTCCTTTGGGGCTCGGGAAAGCTACCTACCAGGACAGAAATAAGTTGCTCTCATGGAAAATATTTAGGATTTTTCTGGCAAAAGCTGTAATTCTTTTTTATACTCTTTTTTCTTCAAATTATGAATTATCCTCAATTCTTAGGATCAGAGATAATAGTTCATAGCACCTTAAAGGGTTCTACAACTGTGATCATAAAAATTAATTTATTAACAGAATCGTGGTGAGTATTTGAAGTCATATAAACTCACCCTTTCTTCCACTTAGCACTCACTATATAAAAGGTGTATAAAATTAAACCTATGTGGCACTAAAAATCAGGATGTGTCTATATGTCCACACCATGACTATTAATGGTATTGACTTCAAGGATGTACTCAGCAGGATTAAGTTTTAGTACAAAGTGGATTTAATAGTTATGATTGCTTATACTATTTTCTGAGGTTAAACTAATTCCTTGGAAAAGGTCTGGCCATTGCCGACATTGGATTCAATGTTTGTTTACTTTTAATCAAAGTGTTACTACACAGTCTTTAAAAAGCTATTCCACATGAAAATATTATTTCCTGCCCCCTTCTTTCTCTGCACCCACCAACCCAGGAAGAGGGTATATAAGGCAGTTTCCAGAAAACATACAGAATATTACAATGGGGCATGATCTGGCTTTTACATCTGCAAAGCTGAGACTGTGCCTTTGCTAATGCAGAGGCGGCTATGAAATCGTTACGTCTTATGCTAAATGCCACTTTTCACTTTTTGTGCTTCAATGCTCAATTTTTAATAGATCTTTCAGAGAGAATTGGCCTTCTCTGGAACCTAAACACACATCCCAGAGTAGGGCAGCACAGGTTGGCTGGAGAGTAGCAGACCACAAAGATGGTCTTTGTGAGACTTGACGACTCGCTGGTGTCCGTTCCTGAACTGGCAGGCTCAGGTCTTCCCTAGTGTCTGCTCCTGAAATGTTAAACTGATCTGTGTTGCAAAGCTCAGCTCTAGGAAACAAGTGGGCTTTCAAGGCACCTAAACTCAGCTCCAGGACAAGGACTAATTTCACAGATTTAGGTGAAGTTCCTTCTGTAAAGAAGCCCCAGGCTGCATAGTGCGTCTTAGTGAAGGCCCATTTCAGTTTGTTGACTTTTTTTATGGGACTAATAACTCCTGAGGTTCAGAGTAATAATTGGAATAATGGGGACCTTGACATTTTCTAGAAATTTATGGAGTGCCCTGATTACCCTCTTCTTTCACTGAGTATTGAACTTTTATCACCAGAGGACATCTGCAGCATTTAACACTTAGCGTTCATTTCTTTGGGCCAATTTTGAAAATTAGTTACCTTGAAGTTCTGTAAAATACATTAAAAGTGATTTTATTAGTATTTAAAAATAATTGCTACTTAAAAAAAAAAAAACTTAGGGATTTACACCTTATCTAATTACTACGTGGAGTTCTGTTTTCCACCTCTACCTCAAAACAGCATCGGCCACTTGCCAACTTGAGCCTTGGACTTTGAATGATCCAAGCTCTCACATCCTATTTAAATAAGGGCTTAATTCCAATGCCTATTCTAGTCCTTTCTTCTTTAATTCAACAATGTGGTATCATTTTAATTTTTTGGTTTTTTGTCATTTTCAAAATCTCTTCTCTCCATCTATCATGACGACATTCTTTAGCGGTAGAATTTACAGGTGTGTCAGTGTTAGAATTAAGAAGCAGCTAATATCCTTAGCTCCTTTTTTGAACCAATTCAAAATATTTTGAACAGCAGAATTGTTTCTACCATTAGTATGCTAAATATCGTTCACATTTATCGGAAAAGAAAGAATGATTCAAAGTCTTCTATAAACACACAGTGAATTGAAGTCTATCATTATTCATCCTCCTAGTCTATGATTCCAAAGAGAACTTTCTAAGGAAATTTTAGAAAAGAACTTTCTAAAAGAATCCCTGTCCTTTTCTATTTTCCTCTCTATTTTAATGACAATATTTAGAGTTTTTTCTTAGATCTATTTGTTTTAGATGTGTGTTTTTTAGATATACATATTACTCTGTTTTCTTCTTAATATTTCTTTAATAATGAGGTACTATAGACATAGAATGCACTTCAGACATCACCTTTTATAAACATTTTTGGGTGTATTATCACTTTTGTTTCTTACCCCTTGGTGGTGAATGATTTACCCAAGGTCACCACCACTCTCCCATGGCAGAGTGGAGACATGGAGGAAGGGCTTCTGATTTCAAAGTTCCTACCCTTTCCTCTGTGGCAGTTACTTTTCATATTCAGTAACAAACTACCGCTTTTTATGTATGTATTTGTATCTCTTTAAGACTGGAGTGCAGGATGCCAGCAGGTAGGATTTCCAAAATGTCCTTCACAGTGGCACCTTTACCTACAAAGAACAAAGATTTCTGTTTTTAGTCATGAAAACATTGACTTGAAACATTAATTGGAAACAGGTATCTGTCAACCTTTGCAAAGAGTGTGTTTTCATCTAGACTAAGGCAATTGGAAATTCCAAAGGTGAAAATAACTAATATGAATCTTAACTAATAAATGAAGGTGTTCAAAACTTTTAACAACATGAGACACAATTGTAAGAGGGTCTCTAACAAATGCAATCAGTGTAACCTGGTTTCTTGTATCCTCAATGAATCTCCAACAATAATTTTTTTAAAAAATTCTTTTAACAACAACCATAGAAAAAACTATTGAAATAAGAAAGAAATTCTTAATTTAGCTCACTGGTGCTCACATTAGTGGACCAGAGAAATGAGGAAACATCATCTTATAACTGCCGATGTCTTACGCCTTCACTCTCTAGGGGGTAGGCTGCATTTCTTTTTTTTTTTCCTGTAATTTTCTCTCCTTGCTTCCCACAATGAATAATAGAATAGAATTAAGAAAGTATAAATGCACAAGTTACCTCTAATAAATCACAGGTTGCCTCTACCTACTAATATTATTTCTATTTTTCTAAGCTGTATTTCACAGTTACATTTGTGATTACTTTTTTGGACACATCATGTGTGCCATTTGGTACTGCACTATTTGCATTTTAGTTAATAACAAGTACTTATATTTCATCTAAATACTTTCTGACATGCACAATCATTTACGTCATGCATTTTTTTTCATTTATTGTTTGCTAAATAGGTAGACTAAGCGCAAAGACTTGATTTTCAGGAGCTGGCACTCACCATTGCTTTTGCAGGAGGCTGAACTCTGGGGCTCTTTTCCTCTTTTTTTTTTTTTTAATTTGTTTTGAGAATGGAATGGATATTGTTTACCTGTAAAATATCATAGATTTTAGGTACTAGGACCATATAATTTATCCTTCCTAGGGGTACTCTCGAGGATAAATTAGAGTACTATCATCAGTTAATTTGCAGCAATAAATTTTAACCTTATTTTCTGTAACAGGTGGGATACAAGTCATTCTAGTTTTAAGTATGCCCTTTGTACTCTATTAGCCTCTAGAAAGGCAGCAGTGATTCCCTTTCTTGCAAACACTGTATATAAGACCGAAGCAGGCAGCGGCACCTTACCAGACCCCAAGCTGTACTACAAGCTGCAGGAATCAAACATCATGGTACTGGCACAAAAACAGAGACACACACCTGTGAGGCAGAACAGAGCACCCAGAGATGGAACCAACCACATGTTTCCCTCTGACTTTTGACAAAATAGATAAAAACAGACACTGGGGGAAAGAATTCCCATTGTATAAATGGTGCTGAGAAAACTGGGTAGCCACAAGCAAAAGCCTGAAATAGGATCCTCACCTCTCTCTACTCACAAAAATTAATTTACCAACAATAAAAGACTCAAAGCTAAGAATGTAGAGGAAAATGTTAGAAAAATCTTACAGATATACTACAGACTTATACCAAAGAATTCTAGAAGAAGATTTTGGGAAAAATCTTATAGATTCTTTCCTAGGGAAAGAATTTATGAAGAAAACTCCAAAAGCAATCACAGCAAAAATAAAAATAAGCAAATAGGATCTGATCAAACTGAAAAGCTTCTGCACAGCCAAGGACACAATCAGTGAACAACTTACAGAATGAGAGAAAATATTTGCCTGTTATGCATCTGATAAAGGGCTGATAGCCAGAATGTAAAGAGCTCAAGCAAATAGCTTGAGAAACAACCAAACAACTCCACTAAAAAGTGGGCAAAAGACATGAACACCTGAAATAATGCTCAACATCTCTAATCATCAGCGAAATGCAAACCGAAATCACAATGAGATGTCACTTAACTACAGTGAGAATGGCTCTTATCGAAAACTCCCTAAACATCCAGGTAAATATAAAAGATGTAAAGTCCCCATTTTTCTTTACAGCTGAATAGTATTCCACGGTACACGTATACCATAGCTCAAAGAATATCCTCCCAAGTAAAGCATGGTAAGAATGGAAAAGCAAGCATCCAGTGTGCTAAATATTAATATAACCGGTAGATGAGCGACTACATGCCCACACAGAGAAAAACACAGTTAAATTAAATGAAGGGGGAAGGGGAGGGGAGAGAGGGAGAAGTGAGGAGAAGGCAGGGGATGGGTGAGCTCTCACATGACAATGCGGGGTACGGCACAGCTCCTGGGTGAAGGGTTCAAGTACAACTTGGACTTCACATAAGTCCTAAAACACTGTGCTGGCACGGGCACAGAGAGAAGGGGACACTCATACACTGTCGGTGGGACTGCAAACTCACATAACCTCCATGGAAAGTAGTGAGGAGATTCCTCAGAGAACTGGGAGTCGACCTACCCTTTGATCCAGCAATCCTACTACTGGGCATTTACTCAAAGGACAAAAGACACAGGAAGTATCTTTTATTCACAGCTGTAGAGTTGGAAAGCAGATTTAAAATTTGGTTCCTGAAAAAGGACGCTACATTAAAGGTAGGAAAGTGAGTACAAAATGTGTCTGAGGTTCAGAAGGGCAAGTGATTATTGGCAGTAGGAAATGGGGAAGGGTGGGGTGGAGATGAAGTGTCATGATGTGGTGAAAACTCAGAGACTTCCAGGAAGTTCAAATCCCATGTTTGAAATTGCTTTAAACAAGAGCACAGATTCAGCCTGAAACACACAGGTATATCTGTATGTGTGTTGACTTGGGTATTTTGGATCAATTTCAATGGATCTGGAACAAACAGGCAATGATGATGGATGCCTAAAGCAATGGTTCTCAACCTTCCTAATGTAGCAATGAAAATAATTTTATGGTTGGGGGTCACCACAACATGAAGAAATGTATTAAAGGGTAGTGGCATTAGGAAGGTTGAGAACCACTGGCCTAAAGGATTTGGTTAAGCCAAGATTTGTAAGTATGGCAGAGGGTTTAAAGAAATGAATATGTAAATGAGAAATCAATATATTTTGCTTGTATAATTAAGTATGAATACATTCATCATCTTTTAATTACTCTAACATAGAATTCAGATATCACATGACAGTTCTGTCCGGCCCCTGGTCAGCGTGGCACCGGTAATGGTAAGCCTCCTCCTCTTCCTCACAATTTCAGTACTCTCTGTCTGCTAACTTGGTTTGCTAAAGTGAATTTTAAGAGTAACTGATGAACAACAGTATCATTAGCACTTTTCATCCATCAGTGTACTTTGCTAATTTCTATCTAAGCTTCCGAAGCTGCAGCCGTAGCCCAAAGATGGTCACGCCAAGCATGGCTTAGAAGCAGCCCCCAGGACAGACCTCAAGCTCTTGCACTTCCAAAATTAATTTCCTGTTTTTCTGTGGGACCCAAATCCCACTCTCACACAAGTTTTGCTTACTGAATTGCAGGTTTCAGGGGCTGTCAATTCTCCAAAAGCCTCACCTCAGTGATAGTCTGGAGGCTGTCATTCCAATGCTATTTTCTCTTCATCTTTTGAGAAGTTCTCTAAACATTCAGGATGCTGATAGCACCTTTCCCTTATTTCCTTAACACTATTATGGTTTTGTATTTTTAGACTGTTCTGTCTTTCCCATCACTTTTGGGTAGCTGTGTGAGGAAGAGGCCCTGCCCTCTGGTCCTGGGGTGTTCTCTGGCAGTCTCGTGTCAGCTGCAGCCTCAACGGCTCCTGTAGATACCGGGGCTCCTCTGGACAGGCCTGCAGTGCGCTCCAAGGCACAGCACCCCCCTTTGCCGATTTCGTCAGACACTCCCAGGGGTAATTTCCCCACAATCTCCCCTGGTGTGGAGCTTTCTCTTAGACAGCTTCCCAGTCCCTCAGAAGAGCACCTCAGTGAATGTGTCCTTCATTACGCTGGACCCTTCCATCTCTAATATGGGCGCTCGGGTGTAATTTGTTTCCATGGGTATAAGCTTTCTTGTGTCTTGAGTACATAACTAGCAGTAGAATGTCTGAACCACAGGGCAGGTGTATGAATAAGTTCTTTAGTAGCCAAACTGTTTCTTACATAATATGCCATTTTGCATTCAAATCAGATGCCGTTTGTCAGGTTGAGGAAATTCCCTTCTATCCATATTTGGCTGAGAGCTTGATCAAGAATGGATATTATATTTTGTCAAATATTTGTTCTGCCTCTATTAAAATGCTTATATGGCTTCTGTTTCTGAATATGTTAATCTGGTGAATTGCACTGAATGATTATCAAATGTTAAGACACTTTGTGTCTGGAATAAACCTAATTTGGTCTTTGTTGGTG
>CAUYQV010096213.1:0-40733 GCA_963574575.1 Galagoides demidoff
CATGTATTTATTGAAAACCTGGTACAGGCTCGGTGCCTGTGGCTCAATTGGCTAAGGCGCCAGCCACGTACACGGAAGGTGGCGGGTTCGAATCCCCAGCCTGGGCCTGCCAAACCACAATGATGGCTGCAACCAAAAAATGGCCAGGCGTTGTGGTGGGCGTCTGTGGTCCCAGCTACTTGGGAGGCGGAGGCAGGAGACTCACTTGAACCCAGGAATTGGAGGTTCCTATGAGCTGTGATGCCATGGCACTCTACCCAGGGGGATAGCTTGAGGCTCCGTCTCAAAAAAAAAAAAAAAAGAAAACCTGGTACAGTATGTGTCAGACATTGTTCTAAGCTCTTGGGAACAAAAGTTTCTGCCCTCAAGGATCTAATTCCCAATAAACAATAGGCCAGACAACAATAAACAAGTACATATGTGACACTATAATATGCATTTATGTATTGTGTGTATTTATCACATAATACATATGTGATATTATAATATGCATTTTTAAATCTATTAATTTTATTTTTAAAAATTAATAAAATAGCACCCCAGAATGAGACTCTGTCTCAAAAAAAAAATAGAAAAACTATCTGGATGTTGTGGTGGGTGCCTATAGTCCCAGCTACTCAGGAGTCTCAGGCAGGAGGGCTGCTTAAGTGCAGGGGTTTGAGGTTTCTGTGAGCTAGGCTGACATCATGGATGGCACCCTAGCCTGGGGCAACAGATAGACATTCCATCTCCAAAGGAAAAGAAAAGGAGGGCCTTTTTGAAGGAGAAGACAATTGAGCAAAGACCTGAATGAAGTGAGGTCAGCAGTCAGTTATATTAATAATAACCAGGGAACAGCATTTTGGGAAGAGTGAATAATCAGTGCAAAATCCCTGAGGCAGAATCATGCTTTGAAGGAACAGCAAGATGTTAAAAATGGCTAAAGCAGAGAGAGAGGGAAGAATGGCTGGAACTGAGATTGATGAGGTAGCCATGGTGTGGTTATATAATATCAGGCCCTGTAGGACACAGGTAGAATCTTGGATATTATCCTAAGAGTAATAAGAAGTCAATGGAGGGTTTTGAGCAAGGGAGTAACAAAATTTATATTTTAAAGTCTTCTGTGTATAGTGGTTGCTCAAAAAATTAAAGACAGAGGCTGGGTATGGTGTTTCATGCCTGTAATCCTAGCACTCTGGGAGGCCAAGGAAGGGGGATTCCCCTAAGCTCAGGAGTTATCTATTGCTATATACCAAACCAATCCAAAAGAGGCAGCATCTGTGGCTCAAGGAGTAGGGTGCCGGCCCCTTATACCCAAGGTGGAGAGTTCAAACCCGGGCCAGGCCAAAACCTGTTTAAAAAAAAAAATCCGTGACTTAAAACCACTACAATTATGTAGTTTCTCATGATTCTGTTGGCCAATTTGGCTCAGCAGGGAGGTTCTTCTGTTCCATGTGATATCACTTTAGGCTATAATCATTTGAGCGCATGACTGGTTATAAGGTCCATGATGCCTATAGCACCTTTGTGGGGACAGTAAAATGGTTATTCTCATTGATAATTGGGCCTCCCTTTTCACTCCATGTAGTCTCAGTGCCTCTTCCTCTTCACATGGCCTCTCCACATGGTCTCTTAGTATTCGTAGGAGTAGCTCAGGGCTCTAAGAAATACAAAACCCTTCTTGATTAAAAGGATCAAGGTAAAAAAATTTTTAAAAATGCACAGCATCACATCCTCTACATTCTACTGGCTAATAAGAGACACAAGCCTGCTGAGAGTCAATGTTGTTGAACCACATGAAGGTAGATGACTCTGGGGGGGACTGGTTCATTGGAGACCATCTTTGGAGACTAGCCATATGGGATATTACTGCAGCAATCCAGGTGAGAAATAATAAAGACTGGCCGGGTACAGTGGCTCATGCCTATAATCCTAGCAATCTGGGAAGCCAAGGCAGGTGGATTGCTCGAGCTCATGAGTTCAAGGCCAGCCTGAGCAAGAGCAAGATCCCAACTCTACTAAAAATAGAAAAAATTATCTGGGCATTGTGGTAGGTGCCTGTAGTTCCAGCTACTTAGGAGGCGGAGGCAAGAGGATCACTTGAGCCCAAGAGTTTGAGGTTGCTGTGAGCTGTGATACCACAGCAGTCTACTGAGGACGGTGAAGTAAGACTCTGTCTCAAAAATAAAAAAATAAAAAAACGAAGGCTTAGACAGGGATAACAAAGGTGGAGGTAGTAAAACATAGCTGATTTGGAGTCTATTTTGAAGATACAATCAGTAAGTTTTACTGATAGAGCAGATATGAGGTAGATAAAAAAAATAAAAATGAGTCAAGGATGGGTCAAGGCCAGTGAATGAGTGCTGATGTCCGGCATTAGTCACCAGCAAAGTATCACTAGGAGCAACAGACTTGGAGCCTTAGGGTCAAATCCTTCCTCTTATGTTTATGCCTATATTACTTTGATAAATCACCCTCTCTGGATTTCTACTTTGTGATCTGGAAAATGAGGATGAAAATTCCTGCTCAGTCTATCTTATAAGATCATTATAAAATGAAGTGAAATCCTATATGTGACAGCAATTGTTACACATGCTGTGGCCATGGGAAAAACCACCTACCTTGAAATCCAGAAATCTGAGTTCAGTCCTAGGTCCATCTTAGACCTGTGGAAGGAACTTGGGCAAGTCATTTACCCTCAATTTACTGCCCTCTTATCTGTAAAATCAGGCCATTCTATCTGTACTACCAATATCAAAGGCATTTTTGTGAAAATCAATCACAAGAACATGGAAAGCATTTATGAAAAGGCATATAAAGTAGCAAATGGAAGGTATTATTATTGCATCACTAATTACAGATCCAATAACTAGGCTTGGGGAAATAAAAAAAACAGCAGAGTGAAGTCTATAAAATCTGTCCTTTCTCATGTGACCCAGGGGTTCTGGGTTTGTCTTGAGGAACAGCCAAGAATATCACTCAGAGCTGCAGTAAAGCACAAGCCATAATTGCAAGTCAATCATACACGTGGCGTGAGAGTTGCCGAGTTATTCATAATAATGGAATACAGATAACAAGCTTGTATTTGGAGCACTTTGTCTCTGAGGGGAAACTATTTTGTTACTTGATTTTGTTAATGCACAGGAAAACTCTGGAGTGAAAGCAGCAGGTCACATCATGGAAGCAAAGAAACAGCAGGAGCCGAAAGAAGAATGTCCCAAATAAGCATCTTTCTTTGAATGGGAGTGTGTGACATCTGGGGCCAGGCCAGGTTCTAGAATCCAGAGCAAGGACGCCAGGATGAGAACTCCATCTTCCCTCCTGGGGTCTACACAGAACTTCAGGTCTTAAAGCCTCATCTGACACCCACACACTAAATAGCCTTGTATTCAATTTATTCTCCCTAACAGTCAATGCTACAAGGATGTGAACTTGGGTTCTGAGGCAGTTGGGAGCCTGCCGTTTTAAATACTAAACCATCCCCTTCAGGCAGGGAGCGCATATATAGTAAAGGATGCAGAAAGCAGTCATCGCCTTTTAAAAGGAGTGCTTCTGTTTTCATTATCATTTAAGACCGTAGTCAGTGTTGAACGAAAATAAGAAACCAGCGGAGAAAAAAAATGCACCCAAATCACAGGCATACACAATAAAAATGCTATTATAGACTTTTGCGAATATAAATAGTTTTTTAAATGAAGCTGCTAAGACTGGCATCCTAGATGCTACCTGAAAAAAAGAATCATGTTTATATATTCCAGCAATTGCACCAGTCACCAGTCTTTGCCTGCTACTACAAAATGGGCTGGGTAATTTTTCTGGAATGAATATCAACGCAGACTGGTTGTGGGGCAAAGACGCAAGACGTGGATCGAAGAGGAGAGAGAGCACAAAGGGCACAGAAAAGGGACTTGAGGCTCACAGGGGAAAATTGAAGAGGACAAAGGAATAAGAAGAATAAAAAGGAGTGAGGACCGGCTTACTCAGAATCCTCTGAAACAATAACGCCTCGATTGTACGTAAGCACAGCTTCACTCGGAGATTTTGCCTTTGCAGTTAGCCACAATCCCAGACGGTGAAGGTGCCAGTTCCTTCACTTTCTTCCTTTCTAGTGAAGGCACTGAATTCTTGAGAACTCAGCAGAAACACAATAATGCAGGTATTTCTTTTAGAGGAGTTACTCACCCCATATTCTCATGAGCTCACAGATGTCGGTGGGCGGGGGAGAGCTCGTTGAAAAAGGGGGTCACATCTGAACCCCACATGGAGGTCAAACATCAATACGAATGTTGCAGAGTGAGCATAAGGAAGGACTTCTCGATGATGGGGCGTGGTGAACACGGGAAGCACAGTCAGAAAAGCTTGTCAAGGCTCGGCGCCTGTGGCTCAAGTGGCTAAGGCGCCAGCCACATACACCTAAGGTGGTGGGTTCAAATCCAGCCTGGGCCCGCCAAACAACAATAATGGCTGCAACCAAAAAAATAGCCAGGCATTGTAGTGGGCGCCTGTGGTCCCAGCTACTTGGGAGGCGGAGGCAGGAAACTCGCTTGAGCCCAGGAGTTAGAAGTTGCTGTGAGCTGTGTGACCCCACGGCACTCTACCCAGGGGGAAAGCTTTAGGCTCTGTCTCAAAAAAAAGAGAAAAGAAAATCTGGTCAAATCCCAGAGGTATGGGGCTGTGCAAAGGTGAAGATCTGGGCTGGAGTAACCTCTGCCTGTCTTCTAAAGTGTTCAGGTACAAAATGCTTCCTCAACTGGCCAAGGATATGTGGTGGGTGGTCTCTGGGACCTGAGACTTCTGACACCAGCTGGAGAAAGCATGGGGAACTTGGAAGTCTCCCAAGGGATTTTCAGCAGCCTCAGTAGGTCCCATCAGCTATTGCTTTTAAGTCCTTAAAACATGAGTAAGGAGATGAATCCACATGGGTAACAACCATCAGCCAGCAGCTCAGAACGTGGGACCAGAGCTGGATCATTGCCATCTGGATGCCCCCATCGAGGCTTCAAACCTACCTGCTTTTCCTGGCATTTCCCAGTGGACTTCCCTCCACTCTTGGCTTTTTTAGCCAATAACACCACCACTGTCCCAGTTTCTGGCTCCAAACCTGGAGTCATCCCTCTACCAAGCTGCCGCTGCTCCACTCATTACAATCTGTTTTCCACTGACCCTTTAAGGTATCGCTCCTATCTGTCCCTTCTTTTCATGACCCTGTGGCCCACTCAAGTTTAAGTCATTTCTCCTCTTGGGGAGCTTCCCTCTGGTCTACCTCTTTCTCTCCCTTGTCCTTCCAAATCATTCTGGTGTCACCTCCAGATTGATCTCCTAATATAATACCTGGATGGTATCATTCCTTGGCTCAAAAGCTTTCCAGGGTTCCCCACTGCCTCTGAGACAAAGCTCAGAATTTGCTGTCCTGTCACTCAAGACCCCCCACAATCCTGCTACCTTAAACTTTCTAACCCCTAGCACTCTGGGAGGCTGAGGTAGGTGGATTGCTTGGGCTCAAGATTTTGAGACCAACCTGAGCAAAAAAGCAAGACACAGTCTCTACTAAAAATAAAAAAAATCACCCGGGGCTCGGTGCCCATAGCACAGTGGTTACAACGCCAGCCACATATACCAAGGCTGGTGGGTTTGAACCCAGTCTTGACCTGCTAAACAACAATGACAACTGCAACAGCAACAACAAAAAATAGCTGGGCATTGTGGCAGGTGCCTGTAGTTCCAGCTACTTGGGAAGCTGAGGCAGGAGAATCACTTAAGCCCAGGAGTTTGAGGTTGCCGTGAGCTATGACGCCATGACACTCTACCAAGGATGACAAAGTGAGACTCTGTCTCAAAAAAAAAAAAAAATTAGCTGGGCATTGTGGTGAGCACCTGTAGTTCCAGCTACTCAGGAGTCTGAGGCAAGAGCATTGCTTAAGCCCAGGAGGTTGAGATTTCTGTGAGCTATGATGCCACAGCACTCTACCCAGGATGACAGTGTAAGACACTGTCTTAAAAAAATAAAAATAAAAATTGAAGAGCTTTACTGGAAATACCCACCCCAAGTTAACACAGCTCCCAACAATAAAATTTTGTAAAGGTCCCCAACTCTAACCCAATAAGGTTGAGCCAATTTTGGCTCATGACTTATTAACCACCCCCCCCCCAACTGGGGTTAGAAAGGCAGGCTATGGCCCGATGTTGTGAAAACATGTCCACACCTTGCAGGTACACACAGCCTGCACACACACACACACACACATATGCAGGCTGAGACAACATCATCATCCACGGCAGAATTTTGCAACTTCATTCCCAAATAGCCCGTGGAATTGAATTTCCAATATCTGAGTGTATACATGGCTATGCGCTTTCCATTACTTGTTTAGGCAGACTGTAAAACATTACCGCAGAGAAGCCACCATTTATGAACAGGTTGTAGGTTTCAAGTTCGTTTGTTGGCCATTTGCAACTCAGAACGTGTTTTTTCCTGGAAGCAAGAGAGCTTAGCTTCTCCAGCCAACCTGCATAAGCCCACTTAACCCACACTGTACTGCACAGGACTGTAGAGCAATTTTCATTCTATTCATCAGGGGTTTACAAACTCCAGTGCCTGAAGTAGCCAGGTGGATGCTGTGTGAGTGAGTGAGTGAGGAGGGTCAGATCAGGAAAGTCAGGAACAATGGACACTGCACTGCACATGCCCCATCTACAAGGGGCTGCCACCCTCTGGCTCCAGCGAATGACTACCCAATGCGGCAAATCTGAAGCCAAAGGACAAATTTTTATATGAATATAGTTGGCACGTAATTTGAAAAAATTTCAACACAGTGCTGAGGAAAGGAGTCACATCAGTGGGCCAAAATCGGTCCAAGCTTGCAAATTCTGCTCAATAATGTTGCTTCTTTGGGAAAAGGCATTTTAATATCTGTAACTCCGCACCATGAAGGTATTCCCCTTCTTCTGGCTCTTCCTGGGATTTAGTCCCAAGTTGAGGCTTTACCTTACATAAGAGAAGTTTAATGTCTGTGGTTCTAAGAACTCAAGGCTGAGGTAAAGCCCCTGGCCCTAAACCTGTACCCCTTCCTGGCCCCATCACTGAGTTTGAGGACATGACCTCTCCATTCCCTAATGTATCCAGGTCATTCATTCATAGGGTACATGTAATGCCTATGTTTTGCTTGCATGGGGGTGGGGGCTGTTATTATTGCTCTGCTTTGTCTGTTTTTCCTGATGATTGATGTTACATAAGGGGCGGGGTTCATGGCTCCCGCCAGTAATCCTAGCACTCTGGGAGGCCGAGGCGGGTGGATTGCTTGAGCTCCAGAATTCAAGACCAGCCTGAGCAAGCATGGGACTCCATCTCCACTAAAAATAGAAAAACTAGCCAGGTGGTATGGTAGGCACCTCTAGTCCAAGCTGCTCCAGAGGCTAATGACACCCAGCACTCTGCCCAGAATGACAGAGTAAGACTCTATCTCAAAAAAAAAAAAAAAAAAAAGTCAGCTTAGCGCCTGTGGCTCAAACAGCTAAAGCGCCAGCCGTGTACACCTAAGGTGTCGGGTTCGGATCCCCAGCCCGGGCCCGCCAAACAACAATGATGGCTGCAACCAAAAAATGGCCAGATGTTGTGGTGGGCGCCTGTGTTCCCAGCTACTTGGGAGGTGGAGGCAGGAGACTCGCTTGAGCCCAGGAGTTGGAGGTTGCTATGAGCAGTGATGCCATGGCACTCTACCCAGGGGGATAGCTTGAGGCTCCGTCTCAAAAAAAAAAAAAAAAGTTACATAGGTAGGTCTATGCCTGTTACATGGGTATTCACTATAGCAAATCTAGGAAATTTTTCCTTCCTAAAACTAATGCCTGTTAATACTGACCTATTTTTAAAATCTTTTTCTTTTTAAATTTTTTCATATTACAGAAGTGTAGTAGGTTGAATGATGTACCCTTTCCCAAATATATGTGTCTATATCCTAATCTCTGGAATCTGTGACTGTAACCATATTTGAAGAAAGATCTTCATATATAATTAAGGATGTGGAAATGAAGAGATCACTGTATTAAATGGGTGGGTCCAAAATCCAATGCACACACACAGAAAAGGAGGAAGCAGTGTTACATGGAGGCAGAGATGGAGCGAGGTGGCCACAAGTCAAGGACTGCTGTCAGCCCCCAGGAGCTGCAGGAGACAAGGCACAGATTTTCCCTTTCAGCCTTTGGAGGGAGCACAGTCCTGCCAGATTTGGGGCTTCTGGCCTTCAGAACCATTAAAGATGGCTCAGTGCCTGTGGCTCAAGTGGCTACAGCGCCAGCCACATACACCTAAGATGGCAGATTCAAATCCAGCCCGGGCTGCCAAAACAACAATGACAGCTGCAACCAAAAAAGAAAAAATAGCCGGGCATTGTGGCGGGCGCCTGTGGTCCCAGCTACTTGGGAGGCTGAGGCAGGAGACTCACTCGAGCCCAGGAGTTGGAGGTTGCTGTGAGCTGTGATGCTACAGCACTCTACCCAGGGGGATAGCTTGAGGCTCTGTCTCAAAAAAAAAAAAAAAAAAGAACCATTAAAGAATATATTTCTGCTTTACTATGTGTGTGACAATTTGTTACGGCAGCTGTAGGAAACTAATACAAGTGATACATGAGCAAAGGTTGAATGTAATTAATTCAAACAATGCAGAATTACATAAAATAAAAAGGTGGAAGTCCTCTACCTGCCACATAAATCCTACTCTACTCCCCATAAACAGCACCATATTTTGCTATGCAAAATGCCCTCTCATGTATAATGTGCCCACATTATTGGTCCAAACTTTCCAGAAATGCCCCCCTTGAAAAAGTGGCCTGCTCTCGGCCTGGAGAAACAAATCTGAGAAGGGCTAATGCTTTCCTGGTAAATATGCAGACTGAGCCATCCTTTTGCAGCCACCTGCTCTGCAAAGGCTGCCCCTAACCTCTCTCCCAGGAGACTTTCTCTCCTCTCTTCATTGAGGGCCATAGCCAAGAGAGCCAAGCACATGGCCAGCAGGGCAGGACCTTCTGAGGCCACTTAGCTGTGGGAGACCAGGCAGGTCCCAGGCCCTGCACTGGGCCCCCCGTCCCCTCATGGAGCCCAGTCTCAGGCTTCACCCCTTGTAGCCACAGCCTGCCTCACCAGCTCCACCATCACCTCCTCACCTGATTGCAGTGCTCAGCAGAGCTTGCTCTGGCCCACTACCAACAGATCCTAATATCTTTCCAGACTAGAACCCTGTGCACCCAGTGGGCCCAGGCAGGAGGGCACCTGCAGCCCCGTGAAGCCAGCTGGGCTCCCGCACCCCTACTCCCCTGCTGTACTACACATGTATAATGTGCATCCTTATTTTTCCTTCAAAAATTTGACCAGAAAAGTATATGCACTATACAAAGCAAAATACAGTAACTCTTTGGTAATAAGCCTTCTAGGCCTTTTCCTATGCTATTAAAACACATACTCACACACATATGCACATAAATGTTTATTTATTTTTGTGTATGTTTGAATAAATGAGATCATAGTATTCTGCTACTTGCTCTTTTTAAAATTAAATATTTCTTGGGGATATTTGCATGTCTGAACATAAAGATCTGCTTTATCCTTCTCACTAACTGCAGTGCATTCTATGAGCATAGCCTATGTCATTGTTTTCATTGATTCTAAACTTATCAACATAGCAATATTACAATGATAAATCGGAGTTGACTCTCCTCCCTTGGCCACAATTGAAAAGCTATTTCCCACCTCCCTTCAATCCACACATTAAAATATGTATATATGTGTGGCTATCATTGCTTCTGTACACCAAATACTTCTCCAACCTTCTGCCCAAGTGACTTGCTTTGGCTAGTGATATGTGAGCAGAAGTCTCTCATGTCCTTTCCAAAAGGAAGCTTTAAGAGAGAGTGGAAGGTAGAAGGTGCCTCATTCTTTTTCCTTTTTCAAGCAATTTTGGAACCACCACAAGGGAGTCCCCATCAGCCTAGGTCTCCTGGTGAGCACGTCAGAACAAAGAGACATATAGTCTGAATAAGAAATGAACCTTCGCTATTTCTAATCACTGTGATTGGAGGGGTTTTTATATTGCAGCACAATCCAGCCAATCACAACTGAGTACAATGTATAATGGATATATATGTATATATCCCTATCCTTTTGTTTTTCTTTCTTTCATTTTTGAGACAGAGTCTCATTAGCTCACCCTTGGTAGAGTGCCCTGGCATCACAGCTCACAGCAACCTCCAACTCTTAGGCTCAAGCGATTCTCTCTCTTACCTCACCTCCCAATTACCTGGGACTACTACAGGCACCCACCACAATGCTCAGCTTTTTTTTTTTTTTTTTTTTTTTTTTTTGTGCTGCAGTTGTCATTGTTGTTTAGCTGCCCCAGGCCAGGTTTGAACCACCAACCTCAGTGTTTGTGGCTGATAATATTATTAACAATTCACTTGTACTTCCAATTTAGCAGTTTTTCCTTTTTACATTTCCATTAAGATGATGAATTTAGTGCCAGTGGAAATGAAACATTTTTTCTTTTTTTTTTTAAGACAGTCTCACTTTATCGCCCTTGGTAGAGTGCTGTGACATCACAGCTCACAGCAACCTCTAGCTCTTGGGCTTAGGCAATTCTCTTGCCTCAGCCTCCCAAGTAGCTGGGACTATAGGCACCTGCCACAACACCCAGCTATTTAGTGTTGTTGCAGTTTGGCTGGGGCCGTGTTTGAACCCACCACCCTCAGTATATGGGGCCGGTGCCCTACTCACTGAGCCACAGGAGCCTCCCATGAAACATGTTTTCAATATCACAACTATAATAATAGCCATGATTCAATAAATATGTTTGGTGGTCATGTGGGATCATGGCATTGCTTTGAAGTCTAACAAATGCCACTACACTCTGTATCTATTAACAAGGAATGGGTTTCAGGTTATTCTCTACAGCTTCATGTACATTTGAAACAACAGCGCTCTGCAGGCTCAAAGGACACCTCTGCTCTCTCGCTTCTGGACGGCAGGATCGGCAAGTGCCATTAGCTTCAGGGAGGGTGGAGGGCTGTTCTCTGATCAACAGTGATGCCTCAAGCTGATTAAAGAACATTGTTTGTGGAACTGGAAGGGGATCAAAATGCCTTTGGTTCTCCAAGTCAGAAAAGATAAGGCCTGAAGGATTAAATAGTAAACATGACAAGAGCCTATGGCTTCAAGATCCAAGCCCTTTCTAGGCAGAAGAATATTTTTTAATGATATCTTTTAAATGTCAGATTTAATAGAACAAAAAAATGAAAAGAAAAGCCCTTTGCTTCCCCCACCCAATACTAAAAGCAGAGAAGCTTCCTTATTCACAGACAGCTCTGACCCCACCACAATTCTACATGGAAGACCAATAGCAAATACCCGCAGCCTCCTGCTCTCCTGGGCTGGACCAAGGCAGCCAGCCATACAATAAAGGAGGCTTCCGATGATGATGACATTTTAAATTTAAAATTCAAATCTTAAAAAAATGCAAGTCTCCTATGACTTGGCAAAATAGGTCTGTAAGAAAAGATCCTAATCTAGAGGATATAGCCTCACTCCTCTTAGATAGGAACTGAGGGGTGGAAAAAAAGAAGAGTAATTTTATACACACAAACTGCCCTCTCCCAGTTGATCCTGTGTTAGCAAAAGGCTCTGGGCACTCTGCAGTGGGTTCCTGAGTGAATTCTGGCCCAGTGTAAATCAGTGCTGCTGACCATGAACAGCACAGGCTAATACATACTCGTGGGTCTTCTCCCCCTTAGCTTGAGCTAACCCAGGCAACATGCATTTACTTTTGTCATGTTTCTGGATTATAGGCCTGGTTCCTCTATTCCTTTTATTTATTTATTTGTTTTTGAGACAGAGTCTCATTATGTTGCCCTCGGTAGAGTGCCGTGGCGTCACAGCTCACATCAACCTCAAACTCTTGGGCTTAAGCGATTCTCTTGGCTCAGCCTCCCAAGTCGTGGGGACTACAGGTGCCTGACACAATGCCCAGCTATTTTTTTGTTATTGTTGTCATTGTTGTTTATCAGGCCCAGGCCAGATTTGAACCTCCCAGCCCCAGTGTATGTGGCCAGCTCCCTAACCACTGAGCTATGGGCACTGAACCTATTTATTTATTTATTTATTTTTAAGACAGAGTTTCATTTTGTTGCCCTCAGCAGAGTGCCATGGTGTCATAGCTCACAGCAACCTCAAACTCGGGCCCAAGCCATCCTCTTGCCCAAGCCTCCTGAATAACTGGAATTACAAGTGCTTGACACAATACCTGGCTTTTTTTTTTTTTTTTTAAGAGATGAGGTCTTGCTCTTGTTCAGGCTGGTCTTGAACTTCTGAATTCAGGCAAGGCACCCACCTCGACCTCCCAGAGTACTAGGATTACAGGAGTGAGCCACCACACCCTGCCTCCTCCATTCCTTTTAAAAGAACATTATTTATGCTGCTTTCCAATTACTTAACAAACACCCAGGATGCAGTGGACCACACCTCAGTACTTTGGGAGGTTAAGGAGGGAGGATCACTTGAGGCCAGAAATTCAAGACCAAATACTTAACAAATATCATAATTTTAAGTATAATTTATTGAGCTCAAATGTTTATTATGAACCATAGTGGTAGGCAGAATTTCGAGGCCCCCAAGATTTCTGCACCCTGATGTACATACACCTTCTCCCAGTTATTCAGTCAAACAGTAATTTAGGCACTACTATGAAGGGATCTTATAGATGTAATTCCAGATCAGCTGACCTAACATAGGAGATTGTCCCTAGTGAGCCTGACCTAATCAGGAGAGGCCTGAAAGGGACTGGTTTCTTTTGACAAAAGATTGGAGGTGGGGCTAGGCCTGGTGGCACACCTATAATTCTAGCATTCTTGGAGGCCGAGGCTGGTAGATTGCTTAAGCTGAGTAGTTCGAGCCCAGCCTGAGCAAGAGCAAGACCCTGTCTCTAAAAATAGCCAGGAGTTGTGGTAGGCACCTGTAATCCCAGCTACTCGGGAGGCTGAAGCAGGAGGATCACTTGTGCCCAAGAGTTTCAGGTTTCTTGGACCTGTGACTCCACGGCACTCTACCCAGGGTGACGAAGTAAGACTCAGCTTCCAAAAAAAAAATTTTTTTTAATTTTGGTCCTCATTCTTCTTCCTTTAGAACCAGATGAAAACACACTTTAATATATCATTATTTAATAAATAATCAAAGTTAAATTGAACTTTTTAATACCTTGTTTACATTTATATTTTCCACTTTTTAATAACCTTCCTATTATAATTACAAAGTTTTAGAATGCATAGTTTATCAATACAAGTTATAAAACAGAATTCAAATTCAAACATAAGCAGTAACAAAACAGAAAAACTGCATATAATACATTCTTCCAGTGAAATAACTATGTGCCATAATTGGTAATAATAACCCTCCAAGATAAATGAGAACTTAATTTCACAAAATAACATCAGTACAAAAAAATTAAATGCTAAATAATGTTTCTATTTTAAAATTATAAATGGCTATTCAAGTAACAATTTTCTTCTAACCTGCTTCAAGACTAAAACAGTTTTCTGAGTTTTCTTTTTCTTTTCTGTTTTAATCATTGAAGCTTAATTGTCTAATTAATTTTGAAGCATTTGGACTTTTGAGCTTATTGAATAAAGGTATTGTTAAAATACTAAAGTGTTTTTGTTTGTTTGCTTTGGAATCAAGTAATTGGATGCATTTTAACACCAGTATGTGAAAGGCTAAGTTTTCACTACTCAGATTCCTGCACAGAGGGGACTTTAGCCAAAACCATAAATTTAAAAAATAAAAAAAAAATAAAAAAAAAAATCAATGAATTAGCGCCCCTTAGTGGTAATAGGACAAAATTATCGGTACTGTAAAAATCTTGCTGAGATATACAATTGGTAAGCCCAAAATAATTTTCTCTTAAAAAAATTAGAAAGAGTTAAGTAGAACATTTTAGAGTAATCATTGCAAAGTGGATTATAGGTATTCTCGGGGCATTTAGAAAGCCAAAAGGGAGTCATTGTATCTGCTGGGGAAAGTGAAAATCAAGGATTAACAGACTTTAACACGTAGGAAATTAAATTATCCCTAATACAAGTAGCAGAGTAATCTCAGCAGCCATTTGTCCTCCAATGACTTCTTCACGGAGATGGAGTACAAATGAAAGCAAGCTGATTCTTTAGATATAGAGCAGTAATTTTAGATGCAGTATTTACATGACCCTTTAGAATCGTTCACTTGTTAATAGCAATACTTAGCAACAGTGATCCTGCTAGCCATATTTCATGACTGAAATCACTATGGCTCAGGGAAATTAGCTAAGTGGTAGGTTCAATACTGGAATGTTATTGTTTCCAATTCTGTAACCCTTTAACTGGGTTTTTCTACAGCCCCTAGAATGTGCCCTATTCTATACCTCTCCTTGTTTAACACCTGAAAGGTGGCATGGCTGAGTCATTGCTGTGTGAACTCTGTAGCCAAACTGCCTGGGTGCAAAGTCTGACTTTGCCTTACATTGAGTGTATGGCCTGGGGGGATCACTTCAGTCCCTCTCTACTTTAGTAGAAAAAATAACACAGTCAATGCATAGTTTTGAAGATTAAATGGGAAAATACAATAAGTGCTTAGAGCAGTGACTGGCACCTAGTAAAAGCTTGAAAAACCTTAGCTATAACTAGCTGATACTACATAGGATGACAAATTCTCCAAAGACTTGCCAACTATGGATTACGTTCAGTCAGCTCTCAATAATGGGGAATTGCTTGGGAGGAGTAGACTTTGGATGGAAATTGAACTTCCACATTGATACTTGGCATAGTTCACTACTGTTTGACTGTGCTGCAACATACATGTTATACTGTCATAATAAATAAATGAATCGAGGATATTGCAAAACATACTTCAATAATCTACTCTGGCCCTTAGAACTCACTTTCCAGAATTTCTTTTATTCAGCAACCTCCTTTGACCTCTTAGCCCTTTGTAAAAATGTCCCGCCCTCCCTAGGTTAATCTTTTGATGAGATCTTTTGATTATAATCCAGTAATGAGTGATATCTCCACTCACAGAGCACCTCTGCTGGAAGGCATGTAAATGCTACAAACTTCTCTGCCGTCTGGGCGTACTGGTGCTCAGCCTGAAAAAGACTGAAGTCATGCACCAGGGAAAAGGAGCCACACGCAGAGATCTCCATCAGCCACAGAGTGCTGAAAGCTGTC
This sequence comes from Galagoides demidoff, assembly GCA_963574575.1. NCBI lineage: Eukaryota > Metazoa > Chordata > Mammalia > Primates > Galagidae > Galagoides > Galagoides demidoff. The sequence goes on from CAUYQV010096213.1 coordinate 15,210, forward strand.
ACAGCACTCTGCTGTTGGGGCAACGTGCTACCTGTCTGCACTTGGACAGACAAGGAAAGGGAAACTGAAAAGAGAAGCAAGTCAGGGCCGCCTCCAGGGGTTCTCTCTCCAGGAGAAAAACATACAGACACTCTTTAGCCAGCATGATGCTGCTGAACTTGGAAAAGCTGGTCACAGGGAAGAAGAACAGCAATGGAGAGGCAGGGGAATTCCTTCCTGAGGCTTTCAGAGAGGGAGAGTATGAAGCTGCAGTTACTTTAGAGAAGCAAGAGGGTCTGAAGACACTTCTGGCCCACCCTGTGACCCTGGGGGCGCAGCGGTGGGAAAGGGAAAAACAACAAGAGGCAGAGCTCAAAAAGAAAAAACTAGAACAAAGATCAAAGCTTGACAATTTAGAAGACTGTGAAATAATCATTCAGCTAAAGAAAAGGAAAAAATACAAGAAAAGGAAAGTTCCAGTTATGAAGAAACCAGAACCTGTGGATGTGCCTAGGTTTCTGAAGGCTGCTCTGGAGAATCAGCTGCCAGTAGTAGAAAAATTCTTGTCAGACAAGAATAATCCAGATGTTTGTGATGAGTATAAGCGGACAGCTCTTCACAGAGCGTGCTTGGAAGGACATTTGGCAATGGTGGAGAAGTTAATAGAAGCTGGAGCCCAGACTGAATTCCATGACATGCTTGAATCTATAGCCATCCACTGGGCCAGCCCAGGAGGAAACCTGGATGTTTTAAAATTCTTGCTGAACAAAGGAGCAAAAATTAGCGCCTGAGATAAGTTGCTCAGCACGGCGCTGCATGTGGCGGTGGGGACCAGCCACTAGGAGTGCACAGAGTACCTCATCGTCTGCCAGGAGGACCTCAACGTCAAGGACAGAGGAGGAGACACCCCCTTGCATGATGCTGTGAGACCAAATCATTAAAAGATGATCCAACTCCTGATCACGGATGGCTCTGACCTCAACATCAAGAACTGTGCTGGGAAGACCCCGATGGATCTGGTGCTACACAGGCAGAATGGAATTAAAGCAATATTTGACAGCCTCAAAGCGAGCTCCTATAAGACCTCTCGCATAACCACATTCTAAGGGAAATGACAGATTCTTCGCTCGTATTTTGAAGGCACAGCCCAAACAAAGATCAACAAGCTGCAAAGTCTAATTTCTGTTTATTGACACGTTGTGAAGATAGATGTTCCTAATGAAGCACTGGGTGATAGGTGTTTGAACTTCTGTTAATGAAACTCACTCTATTTATTTTTATTTATTCCTGTTGACTAACTTCCATGATACTGATAGTCAGACCTTCACGATCATCCATTTGGTGAGCAAAGCTTAATTTCTATAACACTTTCAGAGCCTCCCCATAGATAGCTCTTCAATAGGGTGACTGAACAATGCTCTGAGAGCCTACTTGGGTGTCACCTCACTCACATAAGATATTTCAAGATGTTTTCAAGAGACAAAGGTGATTACTGCAGCTTTTCTCTTGAATTTTTAAGGCTGAAGTTTGAATGAAGCAAGGGAGGGCAGGTAGTGACAGGAAGGAAAACAATGGGATAAAAGTGGTTCTGTGAGAAGGACAGTGAAGCCAACCATTTTATTTTATTTTATTTTTTAAAAATAATTTCTGATTTCTTTTTATTTTGTATTTTTTGCAGGTTTTGGCCTGGGCTGGGTTTGAATCCGCCACCTCCAGTATATGGGTCTGGCACCCTACTCTTTTGAGCCACAGGTGCCGACCTTTTCTTTCTTTGTAACTGAATCAAAGAGAGTACCCAGGTAAAGAGAATGGAATGCGTGTGTTCACACAGGGCAGTGGTAGGAGTAGCCAACAAGGCCAGGCAGAATTGAATCTATTCGAAAAAGACAAAAGGAAATGTAAACTGTAAATGTGTAACTGTATATTGTGTTATATGTATTTGTTATATTCATAATAAAAACAAACAAACTCTAAAAAAGAGAGAGAGAGAAGCAAGTCGCCAGGCATCCTTCCCACTGCGGCACTGTACTGCTGCTCAGACCAAATCAGAACAGCACAGCCCACTGATCCTCTTCCACCTCCGAGAGAAAGTACAGTTTGGAACTACTGTAAAAAATCTCTGAGCAGCTTCGTGAGGACATTTAACATCTAGTGAGGGGTTTTCGAACAAATAGCCCTACAACTCTTAGATACATTCTGTAATCTCCTTCATAAAGTGGGGGCGTATTCTTTGAGATAATGCTAGATGCTATAACAAAAGTTTATTTCTCCCTTACAAGAGTCCACTATAGGCTTGGCGCCTGTAGCTCAGCAGATCAGGCGCCAGCCACATACACTGGAGCTCTCGGGTTCGAACCCGGCCCGTGGCTACCAAACAACAATGACAACTACAACCAAAAAATAGCCAGGTGTTGTGGTGGGCGCCTGTAGCCCCAGCTACTTGGGAGGTTGAGGCAAGAGAATCACTTAAGCCCAAGAGTTTGAGGTTGTTGTGAGCTGTGATGCCACAGCACTCTAACGAGAGTGACATAGTAAGACTCTGTCTCACAAAAGAGTCTACTAGAGAGGTTCCAGAGTCAAGGGAGTTCCAAACAATCTCCTGAAGTGACTCAGATGGATTGGGAGAGGGAAGTGTCTGCCATTTAGAATGCTGGCTTCCAAGATCCCCTGGACATTGGCATCCAGGGAGTGGAACAGGAAAGAGGAGTGAGCATGGGAGATTTTTATGGACCAGGTCTGGAAATGGTGTCACTTCATTCTGCCAGCTAGAACTCAGGGTGGGCCATACTTACCTATCTGCAAGGAAAGTTAGGAAAAGTGCTTCACCTGTATGCTCAGAGAAAAAGAGGGCACACATTTGGTGAACAGAGGAGTCAGTCTCGGCCACTAGAAATAACATATTTACCTTGAGGAATTGTGATAAAGATTAGAGATGACGTGGTGATGTATTCTGGACTTACTGGCTGATAGGGGAGAAGGAGAACGTCAGATGTAAAAAATGGTGGGCAGTAGAATGTCCAAGAGATAGTGGGCAGACCCTGAGCAATTACAAGCAACAAGGGTTAAGGTGCTAGCAGAGCAGACTGACCCATTTACAGACAAGGGTTTGTGTTGGGGCACTCAGGTAGTCACAGATACCCTTCATCAAAAGGTTTCAGTGCTCTGCCTTCAGGCCACGAAGTAGTAATGAACCTCCTGCTGGGTGTGTGGTCATGGGACTAGTTCTGGTCAACAGGTGGAAGTGTCATTGCATCCCTTCTGGACTGAGCTTTTCATTGCTGGAGTCAGGCCCCCTAGAGGGCTCTTTCCCCTTTGTCAATGGCCGGTATTCTAGAGAGGACCCGCAATTTCAATGTGGAGAAAGACACAGAGCAGAGCATCTTGGTGCCTGCAACATTTTAAGTCACTGAGACTTTCTAAAGTTACATATTACTGCAGCATAAACTGGTGTATTCCAACTAATACAGACACCTTTTTTCAGGCAAGAGGCATCAGTTGGCCTGTGAGGCAAAAAAAAAAAAAAATTTAACCAACCAAAAAGGCATTCCTCTCCATTTTAGACCATCAGTTCTAAGAACTAAGGAATTATGCTTTTAAAAATATAATGTGTACATTATTGCCACAATGCAAGCAAAGGAAATACCTGATGGACCTTGAATTATTTAAAGTACTGATAAAAAAAACTTTCAGTAGAACCCCTGATATATTCCCTCCCTTAAAAGATCATTTGTCCCAATTTGAAGAAAGTTTAATGCTACAAAGTACTAAAGAGAGACAGGACAGATTAGTATCTAATCAAAACTCCCTTTCCCCTGAAAAATCAGAAAAAGAAAAATGAAAACAGGAGCACTTTGGAGAGAATTGTAAGCAGCTATCTGGGGCATTTTTCTGCAGGGGACAAATCTGGCTAATTGCCTACATCTGGGATCACTGGAACTGACCTCCTGAAGTGGGGAAGGCCTCCTGCACTGCTGATTGCCTTCTGGGCCCTCCCTGTGCTTGGGGCGGGAGTATTAAGACCAGCTTTGAGTAATTCCATTCCATCTCCTATCTCATTCACATCACCTCACACTGCAAGGTAACTTTAAGTAGAAGAATAATGAGTGAGACTGTGGCTCTTTTTAACGCTCCCCTGGTGAAGTGAGCAGTCCTATGCAGCACCCAAGTTCTGCTGAGTTCTGCTTACTTCAACGTAGCAGGAAGCTCTCATGTTCCTAGCCAGCTGGTCGAACTGCCTTAACTAGAACTCACCAAGTAGACCATAAACTCCGCAGATGCAGGACTTATATTTTATGCATCTGTGACTAGCACGGTAATTACTTACAAGCCTGCTTTGGATTCAGCCAGATTCTGGCTTGAATATTGATTCCACCACTTAATAACTGGGTAACTCTGGCCACTTAATCTTCCTAACTCTGTTTTATAGTCTGTAAAATGGGGCTAATGATGCCTCACTTTTCTGACTTGTGGAAATTAAATGGGACACTTCTTAAAGCAGCTTCTGCTGCTCAAAGGTCTTTGCTGAGTGCTTGGAAGAATAGTTCTATGCAACCCACAACTTGCGATCTCAGAATAGACTGCGTGTCTTTATCAACAGCTACAAACAAGTCCCTTTGTAGTTGTGTCAGTGGCAGATTAAAGAATTCCTTTGCCAGAGGCTGCAAATGCTATTGAACAGTGGGATTAAACAGTGTTTACTTGAAAGAAAGGAATCGGTTTTCATTTTAACTGCATTATTTAAATTTTCACAGGTATTAAAAATACACGATATTTAAAATAAATGCAACTTTTTAAAAAGTGTTGGGCCGGCAGGGTTACGGGCTTATTTGCTGAATCTTTTAGCTCTTCTACAGACAGCAGAGAGAGGAACAGCAAACATGAATCGGTACCCCGTGTTACACCCTGCAGCCCCGGGAATGGGGTAGAAACAAAGTATCCTAAGCCTTTGTAGTTACACTAAACGTTCCTCCACAAGACTGAAATCAGCTTCTATATTTTATCCTAAAATTTTGGGGGTGGATTTTTCTACCCCTCCCTGGCCCTAGGCAACTGCGGTACGGGAAGAAATTTAGGCAGGGAGGGATCCGCGCCCAGGCTGGAGTGTCCGTCCCGCGGGCCTCGGGCTTCCACTCCGGGGCTCCGGCCGTTACGGTGCCTGGAACGCGCAGGCGGCCGCGGGCGGCCCGGGCCGGGGACCTCGCGCGGAGCGGGCGGGCGGGCCAGGGCCCAAGACCGGGGGGCGGGCCCGAAGCCGCGGCCTCGCCTCCGCCGCGCCCGCCGCTTCCCGGCCGCTCGGGGCGGCGTCGCGCGGCTCGGAGCTCCGTCCGCCACCATGCTGCAGAAGCGGGAGAAGGTGCTGCTCCTGAGGACCTTCCAGGGCCGGACGCTGCGGATCGTGCGGGAGCACTACCTGCGGCCCTGCGTGCCCTGCCACAGCCCGCTGTGCCCGCAGCCCGCCGCCTGCCGCAACGGTCAGGGCCCGGGGCGGGAGCGGGGCCGGCGGGGGAGCCCGGCGGGAGCGTCCGGGGCGGGGGAGAAGCGCGGCCCGGGGCGGAGCGCGAGGCGGCGGGGACGCGGAGTCACAGGCCCCGCGGCCTCCGCCCGCGCTCCCGCATCCCACCCGCCGCGGCCCGGCCTGACCCGCTGCTTCTGGGACGCGCCCCTCTGCCAAATAGAAGGGCCCGAGAGACAGGTGCCCCGCCGCCCAGAGCCCCGTTGGCCCGGGTGTTCAGAGGGGCCTAAGGGCGCGGGACCTGCCTCTTCCTGTCCCCAGTCTGGCGCGTCGGTGCAATGGGGAGGTCCTGAGCGGTTCGCGCTTCCCGGGAGAGGCCTCGCGCCGCAGCCCGGAGAGCTGCAGCTGCTGCTTCTCATTTTACAGATGTCTGCTTTGGTCGCTCTGACCTGCTAGTTACTGATGCTGCAGACATTTATGTAGTGGAGAGCCCCCTTCGCTGTAGGAGTTGGGAATTACTTCGGCCCTCGCTGTACAGGAAGGTGACGGCAATGGAGGATTTGGGACTCCTGTGCACCAGACCTCCCCCCAGCTTGGTTTCTAGGCAGCACGGGAGGCCCGTACAACGAGGAAAGTTACAGGTTCTCTCCCCTGGTGGGAGGTGAGCTCAGGCATCCTTTTCAGTGGATGTTTGAATTCCTCAGTTTATGGTTATGGCGAACATTTCAATGACAGTTTGTCAAACAGTTGTAAGAGGAGCAGGGTGGGTATCCCAACAGGGCCCACTGCTTGCACTGAGCATCTTTAATAATTAATTCAGTTTTTCTAGCCCTTGGAGACAGCCAAGCATGTTCACAGGCTTGAAACAGAACCAACTTGAAATTGTTGGACATAGGCAAGTATTATACATATTTTGCACATAGATATTTTGGAGCCCTCCGTTTGAATGTGTTGATGAGGAGTTACCACAGAAGTACTCAGGTTATGCTGAAAAGGTGCTTGTTCATTTTTAAAACGTCAGTCATCCTCTCTTGCACCCCTGGCAACACCAAAAACCGTGCAGAGCTTGTAATTATCACAGTTTCAAAAAAAGGAAAAAGAAAAAAAAAAGTAGGTGCTCAATTGACCGGAACTTTGGGCCTTTACCAAAGTGAATTTGTCTTTGAAAAACTTCAAGGTGGAGTTAAGATTGGAAGTTATCTTGCACACTGGAACACCGTGACATTTAAATAGTAATAAACCAGGTTTGAAAATACTATTATGTTTCAGATGGAAAACTCCTGTCAAGCGATGTGACTCATTACATGATCCCAGACTGGAAGGTTGTTCAAGATTACCTTGAGATTCTTGAGTTTCCTGAGTTGAAAGGAATTATTTTTATGCAAACAGCTTGCCAAGCTGTACAGCATCAAAGAGGCCGGAGGTATCTCTTTTGCCTTTATTTATTTATGGTGTGGATCCCCTCCTCCAGGTCTCTTGTTGGAGGGGGATGGGAAGAATTTATTATTTTGTCACAAAGAACTTTTTGAACTGATTTGGTATTCTCTTTGCTGAGGAATGCAGTAACATTATTTTATATTTCTGCTTCAGCACCTGGCCAAAAGATCTGACTGTAGATCAATAAACTGCAGTGTCCCCAGTATGTGGGTATTTAAGATTCTAGTGTGAATTGGCTTTTGGTTTGCATTTTTATAGTAACAGTGTTATTGCTTAGTTCTTGTTGATAAATGTATATCATTTAATGTTCTTATTTATAGATACATTGTTTCAGAAGCATACATACTTGGGTAAAAGAGTACTTTATTTTTTAATTTTAGACTCTTTTATTGTGGAAGCAAATTATGCTTGTAATGATTTATTCAATGAAACCAGAAATAACTTGTTTTATTTTTAGATTATTACTGTAACTACCAGCCATCATAATTGCATTTGCTGAACAAAGGATTTCTAAGTGAACCAATCTAAAATCCTTGCCTCGTACCTAAATGAAGAATAGTGGTCGACCTTTTAAACAAATACTCTAAAAATCGGTTTTGCTTCATTTAACTTTGGGAAAGGTTTATGATTTGAACTTAAGACTGTATGGAAATAACATATTAGAATTATATGTCCAACCTCTTAACACCTTCAGTTATTTAATAAGCAGAAACTATGCATTTATTCTTTTTAAAAATGTTGTGGTTTCTTCAGACCTTGGTAATAAAAGATGAAGTGTTTTTATTTGTATATGAAAATGATAAATTGTCCTATAATATGCTCAGTTCAGAAATGTACATCGACTACATTGTGTGCAGGTTTTTTCAGATAGAATATTTTAAAATGAGCTTGATGTTGATTTTGTTCAGACACAAAGATATAGATGTTTATACGCATCCAGCTTTAAATGCTGCCCCAGGTGTCATATTTCAGTTTCTGCTCCTAAAATCAATTTGTCCTTATTATTCAGCTTGCTAACACACTTCGAGCCTTTTCAACTTCTGTTTTCTAAAATATTTTTAATATTAAGGATAGTTTTAAAAACCAATTCCTGGGACATTCAAAAGCAAAGAGTTGGAATTTAAATGTCCTTTCCCGTGAACATTTCTAAAGTAGTTAGCTTGATGAAAAACGATTGGTTTTCTACTGCTTCTGCCATGCCTCTGAAAATACTAAATGTGATAACTAAAGATGAGGAGTTATGAAGTAGGACCAGATGATAACACCCTGGTTTTTCCATTTGGTAGGCACTTTTTGAGCTCCTAGTTCCAGGCCTTGGGAAGTACCAGTAGAAGTTCTAGCTGCTTTCACAAAACCCTGCTGTCTTGCTGGAATTATGTGGAAGAAAAAGAGAAGAAAGGAGATTATGATGTATCTTAGCTACATGAAGAATAATTTAATGCATACGATGCAAAGTGCAGAAGTAAATGTGAGGGGTAGGAATTAGCCCAAAACGTCCTCTGGGGGGAACTAGGTTTAAGGCTGGTCTTAAAGGATGTGTTATGAACATCATCGATGAGGGAGATAAAGAGGCACGAAAAGGAATTAACAAGTTTGGGACTTGACGCTGTTGGGACTTGACGTTGTTTACCTGTTAAGCAACCAGGAGATACCTTCAGGTTGACACAGCTAAACGACCAGAATTGCCTAAGCCTTGGGAAACGACATATATAAAGTTTAAAGCTAACTTTAAAATTGATAATCATTGGTTCAGCGCCTGTGGTTCAAGCGGCTAAGGCGCCAGTCACATAGACCTGAGCTGGCAGGTTCGAATCCAGCCCGGGCCTGCCAAACAACAATGACGACTGCAACCAAAAAATAGCTGGGCGTTGTTGTGGCAGGTGCCTATAGTCCCAGCTACTTGGGAAGTGGTGGCAGGAGAATCACTTGAGCCCAGGAGTTGGAGGTTGCTGTGAGCTGTGATGCCACAGCACTCTACCCAGGGCGACAGCTTGAGGCTCTGTCTCAAAAAAAAAAAAATTAATAAATCATTGGATATATAAGATCCAAGGGACTTGCATTATTAATTCAGTCTTTATATGTTAAGTATAAATCACTGGACTTCTTTTTTTTATTTTTGAGACAGAGTCTCACTATGTCGCCCTCTGTAGCATGCTAGGCTGTTACAGCTCACAGCAACCTCAAACTCTTGAGCTTAAGCAATTCTCTTACTTCAGCCTCCTAAGTAGCTGGGATTTACAGTCACTGGCTATTTATTTTTATTTTTTTTAGTTTTTGGCCAGGGCTGGGTTTGAACCCACCACCTATGGCATATGGGGCTGGCGCCCTACTCCCTTGAGCCACAGGCACCACCCCACCAGCTATTTTTTTATTGCAATTGTCATTGTTGTTCACCAGGGCCAGGCCAGGTTCAAATACACCAGCCTCCGTGTATGTGGCTGGCGCCCTAACCACAGAGCTACAGGTACCAAGCCCGTCAGACTTTATTTTAATTGACAAACATTGTATATATTTATGATGTTCACCATAATGTTTTGAAATATATATACATTGTGGAATGGCTAAATCAAGCTAATTAATATATGCATTACTCCTCATACTCATTAATTTTTTTTCCACGAATTGACTTTTTATGTTTAACTGAACTTGACCTAGCAGTGGCTCTCTGGTGTTTTGTTTCATTGATGTTGGGAAACATTTTGTTTTGTTTTTCAGTTCTTCCTGGAGATTTGTGAGATGGCAGTAAATAATTCATTTTATCTGATGTGCTTTTAGGAACATTATTGTTTAGAAAAGCTTTCTCAGTTGATAATACCTGATCTGATCTGGTATCTGGTAGAAGGATGCTTTGCTATGTCCTTTTGATTCCCTGTTGAATTCCTTCTGTATAGCTTCAGAGAGTCTCAACTTTTCATGCCTCAGTCTCAGAGATTATTATAGTTGGAGAGATCTAAGAGCACATGATCTAATTCCCTACCCCTACTTGAATGTTACTTCACATGAGTAACATACTGACCTTTTTTCTTTTCCTTTTTTTTTTGAGACAGGTTCTCACTATGTCACCCTCAGTAGAGTGCCGTGTGTCACAGCTCACAGCAACCTCAAACTCTTGGGCTTAAGCCATTCTCTTGCCTCAGCCTCCCAAGTAGGTAGGACTTGGTGCCTGCCACAGTGCCTGGCTATTTTTCTGTTGCAGTTCTCATTGTTGCTTAGTTGGCCTGGGCCGGGTTCAAACCCACCAGCCTCGGTGTATGTGGTCGGCACCCTACTCACTGAGCTATGGGCACCGAGCCATAAGGCTGTCTTATCCACCATATTCTTGTATTCAGATGTGCATTTGTTTATCCCACAAATATTTATTGAGAGACTATGCCAGAAAATGCTAGCACTGAGGACACAGTAGTAAAACAAGAGTAGATACAGTCTTGAGGGGGTGCCGGGCTGTAATCCAGCCATCACACAGCCAGTATAGAATACAACTCTGACAAGTACACTGAAGTCCAGGACTGGCTCCAGGGAAGCCCTGACTGGTCAGGGAGGTGAGGAAACTGCCTGTGCAGGGTCTGTGGGGGAGGGATGTGGCCTGTCCAAAGAACTTAAAGAACGCCCGGGTGGGATGGAAGGCTGCCGGGGCCTCAAGGATGCCAAGGGAGAGCTTTATGCAGGAGGCAATAACACGATGGGATTCTCGTCTTCACAGGATTACTGGGCCAGGTAGAGAGGAGACCTGGAGAAAAGAGGGGAGGAGGCTATTGCTTTAGTCCAGATGAGAGATGTTGGTAGCTTAAGAGATAGAAATAAATAGATGTTTCCAAGGACTGTTTAGTATGTAAAAATCTATAAAACATTCTTAGTATTAATACATAACCAAGAGAATTGAAAATGTGTCAGTATTGAAACTGAAACCATTCTACACAAATGTTCATAGCAGCTTTATTTATAGTAGTCAAAAAGTGGAAACAACCAAATGTCATCCCTCAACTGATAATAGTTAAGTAAAATACGGTCTGGCCATACAGTGGATTATCATTCTGTTTTGAAAAGGAATGATGTACTGACACGTGGTACAGGGTGAATGAACCCTGAAAACGTGATGCTAGGTGAAAGAAGCCAGCATACACATTATGCAGCATCGTATATTTCTTTTTTTTTTTTTTTGAGACAAAGCCTTAAGCTATCCCCCTGGGTAGAGTGCCGTAGCATCACAGCTCACAGCAACCTCCAACTCCTGGGCTCAAGCGAGTCTCCTGCCTCTGCCTCCCAAGTAGCAGGGACCACAGGCGCCCGCCACAACACCTGGCTATTTTTTGGTTGCAGCCATCATTGTTGTTTGGTGGGCCCAGGCTGGATTTGAACCCACCACCTTAGGTGTATGTGGCTGGTGCCTTAGCCACTTGAGCCACAGGTGCCGAGCCATATATTTCCATATATAATTCCATTTATATAAAATGTCCTGGATAGGTGAATTGACAAAGATAGAAAGTAAATTTGTGGTTTCCAGAGGCTGGGGTGAAGGGGGAGGGGCAATGACTGCTTACAGGACACAGGTGTCATTTCGGAGTGATGAAAATGTTCTAGAATTAGATAGTAGATCCTGGGTACATAACTCTGTGGCTGTACTAAAACCATTGAATTATACATTTTAAAGGGATAAATTTTATGGCATGTGAATTATATCTCAATAAAGCTGTTATTTTAAAAAATCTGTGGAGCTAGTGATGGGTTTAGATATACAAGAATCAGGGAGAAGGTGGGTCAAGGAGAAAACCAAGGTTTCTACCTATGCAACTGAACAGAGAGAGGGAACTCTATAGGACAGTGGTTCTCAACCTCCCTAATGCCGCAATATATTTTCATTGTTAAAAAGGGGTTGTGACCCACAGATTGAGAATCACTGCTATAGGAGGACTGAACAGGGGTTCAGGTCGAGAGTTGGAGATGTCTCTAGGGCTTCTGAGAGGGCGGGCATTGGCACCCAACAGCAGTGCAGTTAGAAGGCAGTTGTTCAGATGGTCCACAATTACTCCATAACGACGTTTTGTGAGTATCATCTAATGTAAAGGGAAACATAAACTTGTAGAAAATCAAAGAGCCTCTCAAAGTATATGAGACCCTACCAGGATTCTAAAAACCTAGCTGAGGAAATACATTTGATACAGAATTTACTTGAGCAAGAGCAAGACCCCATCTCTACTAAAAATAGAAAAACTAGGTGGACATGGCAGTGGGCACCTGTAGTCCCAGCTACTTGGGAGGCTGAGGCAAGAGGATGGCTTGAGCCCAGTTTGCTGTGAGCTATGATATGCCACAACACTCAACCCAGAGCAAAAGAGTGAGACTGTCTCCAAAACAACAACAAAAACAAACAGAATTTGCCTCCTTGTAAATCTTCCCCCGGGGATGCTAACTTTTTAATCCTTAGTACAGTCATCAGGGGGAGGGGGTGTTGCATCTATAGATCAGGTCACCATTGAATCAAAATAGTAAAAAATCATCTAAAGAAGATAAATTTTGCTGTCCCTCTAAGAAATAGTTTCAAATGTTTAGATGATGGAAGTTTAGAACACACGTAAGCCAGCCCAGGGTAACGAGGGTTTTTCTTTGAAACTGGAATTTTTTAAACTTAAAATCATTTTCTTGTACTTGACTATTGGAAGCCATTGTCTAAGGCACCATGATGCTGTTTACTGATGCCAGGCAGGATATGCACGTATCTAATTATATCATATGCGCCACAAAACCCCGACTAGCAAAAACTACATACTGTATTTGTACACTATTCAATTATAAAAATAAGCTCACACCCAATTGTCACACTCAGCGATTCGCTGTTTGTTTCCTGCTTTCCACATTAATATTCCTGTGCCATTTGTTCATTTGTTTTATCTGGCTGATAGGTAGCTGACAAATGGAAGCGTGCACTGAAAGTCTTAAGAAAGATATATGGGAGCAAAACTTAAAATTGAGAAAGTTCTTGTTGCTAAGTTATGTGTTTTTCTAAATATCAGTTAGGAAGGATTGTCACTACTGTGATTTGCTAGTAACTCCTGGGTCTGGCTTGTGGCAGGGGAGGACCGAAATTGAGAATCTCTGGGGCTAAAGTAAATCTGTGATAACAAATGCAGTCATGTATATGAAGCCTAGTAAAAGGGTAACCGGTTCTGGAAATACCAGTTTATTCAGAGACATTATTATACTGGGCTTGGATCGCTGTTGTCACATAGGACTGTGCAGTCATGTATTCATTTGTAAAACATTTATTGAGCACCTGCTGAGGATACAAAGATGAACCACCCCATCTGCTGTCTTGAATGCTCTGTCCCACTCTCCTTTGGGCCCTTTGTCCAGCTAACTCCCATTCATTCTTCAGGTCTCAGGGGTCATCTACTCCAGGAAGCCTTCCAACTCCTCCCCTCTTCTTTCATGACTTATTTCACTGAAATGATGTTTAGGTGTTTTTGTTTTTGTTTTTTTGAGACAGAGTCTCACTGTGTCACCCTTGGTAGAGTGCTGTGACCTCACAGCTCACAGCAAGCTCAAACTCTTGGGCTTAAGCAATTCTCTTGCCTCAACCTCCCAAGTAGCTGGGACTACAGGTACCTGCCACAACACCTGGCTATTTTTGTTATTATTGTTGTTGTTGCAGTTGTTTAGCTGTCCTGGGCCAGGTTCAAACCCGCCACTTCGGTGTATGAGGCTGGCACTGTAACCACTGTGCTACAGGGGCCAAGCCAGGTATTATGTTTTGATTGTTTTTTCCAAGTAGAATAGCTGTTTTTTAAAAATTATAGTAAAATATCCATACATAAAATTTAACATTTTAACCATTTTTACGTGTACAGTTCAGTGACATTAAATGCATTTGCTTTTTTTTTTTTTTTTGAGACAGAGTCTCACTATATTGCCCTAGGTAGAGTGCTGTGGTGTCACAGCTCACAGCAACCTGGGCTTAAGCAATTCTCTTGCCTCAGCCTCCCAAGTAGCTGGGACTACAGGTGCCTGGCTATTTTTTGTTGTTGCAGTTTGACCAGGGCCAGGTTGAACCTGCCATCCTCATGGGGCCAGTGCCCTACCCACTGAGCCACAGGCACTGCCCAGCATTTGCATTGTTGTGTAACCATCACCAACATCTATCTCCAGAACTTTATCTGCCCCATTAAAATTTTTATACCCCAGCTCAGCGCCTATAGTTCAGTGAGTAGGGCTTCAGCCACATACACCAAGGCTGGTGGATTCGAGCTGGGCCCAGGCCTGCTAAACAACAATAGCAACTACAAAAAAAAATTTGCCAGGTGTTGTGGCAGGCACCTACAGTCCCAGCTACTCAGGAGGCTGAGGCAAGAGAATCACTTAAGCCCAAGAGCCTGAGGTTGCTGTAAGCTGTGACACTATGGAACTCTACTGTGAGGGCAACATAGACTCTGTCTCAAAAAAAAACCAAAAACCTTTTGTGCTAACACTAACTCCCCTTCCATCTGTTAGCCCCTAGTGACTACCATCTCTGTGAATTTGACTATTCTTGATGTTTCATATAACCGTACTCACATAGTATTGGTCACGTTTCATCCATGTTATGACATGTATCAGAATTTCCTTCCCTTTTTAAGGCTGAATATTATATACCATGTTTTGTTTATCTGTTTATCCATCATTAGATTGCTTCCACAATTTGGCTGTGCACTGTGAATAATGCTGCTGTGAACAGGTGTACAAATATTGGTTTGAGTCCTTGCTTTCAATCCTTTGGATTTGTACCCAGAAGGGGGATTGCTGAATCATACGGTAGTTCTGGGTTTTTCGCCGCAGGTGTAGGGCATTACAACTACTCCAGGGGCACTATTCAGATGCAGTGGGATGTCTAGTTTATAACACCTGCCCCCTAAGCCCCCGTGTTCAGTATTCTCTACAATAAATAGAAAAACTTAAAAAAAAAAAAAACAAGAAGAAGCTGAATGAAGGCTCTTCAGCATTTGTAAACAACTGCAATGAGTTCAAGTTCATTTTTAGGGGTGTATGAAATGTGATGGTAGGTAAAGGGAGCAAAAAGGTCTATGGAGGTAAGATCAGGAAAAATAGAGAATAGTTTTTCAGCATGTTCTCTGAAATAATAAATTATAGATGTTTATGATTATCTCTTCAAAAATCTTTTTTATTACTTAACAAATAAGTGCTCATTTAAAAAACTTCACCTCCACTCTGAGCAAGAGCTAGACCATGTCCCTACTAAACAGAAAATTAGCTGGGCTTTGTGGCCAGCGCCTATAGTCCCAGCTACTTGGTAGACTGAGACAAGAGGATGACTTGAGCCCAGGAGTTTGAGGTTGCTGTAAGCTATGATGCCACAGCACTCTACCCAGGGTGATAGAGAACTCCATGTCAAAAATAAATAGATAAATAATAAAAAATAGCACATTAAAAAAATAAAATAAAAAACTTCATGCAGGGCATCACCTGTGGCTCAGTGAGTAGGGCACTGGCCCCATATACCGAGTGTGGCGGGTTCAAACCTGGCCCCAGACAAACTGCAACAAAAAATTGCCTGGCGTTGTGGTGGGTGCCTGTAGTCCCAGCTATTTGGGAGGCTGAGGCAAGAGAATCACCTAAGCCCAAGAGCTGGAGGTTGCTGTGAGCTGTGACGCCATGGCATGCTACCGAGAACAACAAAGTGAGACTCTGTCTCTAAAAAAAGAAAAAAACTTCATACATTACAGAAATATGCAAAGCACAAAATGAGTCTGTGCCCTGAAAAACCGATCACTGTTAATAGCGCAGTGTAGACTTGTCTAAGAGGCATTTATAATGAGTTTTAAATCTGTCTTTGTGAAGGTGGTAAAATTACCAATTTAATATGTTCTAGGCATCTTGCAGTCAGGGAGGCCACTTTTGTTTGCACAAATGAAGTTCTGGTAAGGAAAGCTGCTATTCACAGAAATGAAACAGCGTTTCTTTATTAAGACATTTTATAAGTTGCTATTACTTGATTCTTTTTAAGATGTCTCAAAATTAGAATTACTAAGAAAATAAAATCAATGTTTCTTGTTTTCTGGTTTTTTGGTTGTTTGCTTTGTTTTGTTTTTTGAGACGGAGTCTCATTGTGTTGCCCAGACTGGAGTGCCCAGGCCTCATCACAGCTCCATATAAACTCAAGTAATCCTCTTGCCTCAGTCCCTCAAGTAGCTAGGACTGCAGGTACACATCTCTATGCCCAGCTAAGTTTTCCTATGTATTGTAGAGACAGGGGCCTCCTTAAGCTAATTTTTTTTTTTTAATAAAACAGAGTCTTACTCTGTTGCCAGGACTAGAGGCCATGGCCTCAGCCTAGCTTACAGAAACCTTAAACTCCTGGGCTCAAGCAATTTTCCTACCTCTGCCTTTTGAGTAGCTGGTAACACAGGCACAAGGCATCATGCCCAGTTAATTTTTCTTTTTTTAGTAGAGATAGGCTCTCTATCTTGCTCAGGCTGGTCTCAAACTCCTAACCTCAACTGATCCTCCTGCCTCAGCCTCCCAAAGTGATAGGATTATAAGTTGGAACCACCCTACCCAGTGGATGTGTCTTATTTTCTAATAAAGTATAAGACCACACAGATAATGGTGAGTATTCGTGTATTTAGACAGGCTAAGTTGAGGAGTTCTACCTTTGCTTTAATAACAGACTTATTTTTTAAAACCCACAGAGGCAGGCTGGAGGTGGGTATGGAAGGATACACATTTTACTATATTAAAAAAATACACTGGGGGCCGGGCTCCATGGCTCACACCTGTAATCCTAACACTCTGGGAGGCATGGCAAGTGGACTGCCTGAGCTCAGGAGTTCAAGACCAGCCTGAGCAAGAGCAAGACCCCATCTCTACAAAAAATAGAAAAGCTTTTCTGGGCATTGTCGGGCGCCTATAGTCCCGGTTACTCGGGAGGCTGAGACAAGAAGTTGAGCCCAGGAGTTTGAGGTTGCTGTGAGGTATGACTCCACAGCACTGTATGGAAGGTGACAAAGTGAGACTCTCTCAAAAAACAAAAAACAATTAGCTACCTTGAATATGTATTAAATTAACATCTAGTTTAATATGAATCTGCTTTTAAATAAATAACTGACTCCTTTTAAAATAACTGAATGTTTCTGTAATTCCCATATTACCTATACTGTTGAAAAGCACATGGGCGGCACCTGTGGCTCAGTGAGTAGGGTGCCAGCCCTGACCAAACTGCAACAAAAAATAGCCAGGCATTGTGGTGGGCACCTGTAGTGCCAGCTACTCCGGAGGCTGAGGCATGAAAATTGCCTAAGCCCAAAAGTTGGACGTGACTGTGAGCTGTGACGCCACGGTACTCTACGAGGACGAGGAAGTGAGACTCTGTCTCTTTAAAAAAAAAAAAAGAGAGAAAGAAAGAAAGCACCTTCTAGCTGGGCACGGTGGCTCACACCTATAATCCTAGCACTCTGGGAGGTCAGGGCTGATAGATTGTTTGAGGTCAGGAGTTTGAGACCAGCCTGAGCAAGAACATGACCCTCTCTCTACTAAAAATGGAAAAAGTAGCTGGGCGTTGTGGCAGGTGCCTGTAGTCCCAACTATTTGGGAGGCTGAGGCAAGAGGATCTCTTGAGCCAAGGAGTTTGAGGTCGCCATGAAATTTGATGCCAAGGCACTCTACCCAGGGTGATGAAGTGAGACTCAGTCTTAAAAAACAAAAAGAAAAGCACCTTCTGAGAAACTGGCCCGTATGAGTCTTGATACTCGGTGTGCAACATCAGCTGGCACTGTTGGAAGGATCTCTTCCTGATGGGAAAAACCTTAAAGCTTTCTGTTGTCTGACAGATGAGGCTGGTTCTCTTAAGTCATGGTGTCTGCATAAACAACATTCACAGATAAATCCCCAAACTTATTTACCTTACATGTCCTTTTCTAGGGCTGCCAGCAGAAAGCAAAAAGTAAAATCAATGTTAATGCTGTTTATAGAACAAAGTGAGGTACAAAAATAAAGTGCTAAGCTCTCTGCTTGCCTCTGTGCACTCAGGCTTTGAAGAGGGGGCAAGGTAGGACGAGGCAGCATAATTACATAATGAAATGGCATAATAAAAAGGGGAAAGAGGGGAAGGAGTTTAACTGATCTGCAAACTAGTTAAGGAGGCCCTGCCCCAGCACATTTCAGCAAAACTGAGAATCAGGAGCAGCCCAACAGTACTGAGTGCACAAGGCTCCCATAAGCACGTTCCTCAAGTTTTAAAGCATCAATCTTTTGCTCTAAAATATGTCATCCTTTTTTGATGCTTAGCAAGAGATGACAGTAGATGAATACCTGTGCTGTTACCTTTATTTTTCTCCTCTGTGTCACAGGCAGTATAACAAATTACGAAACCTCCTGAAGGATGCGCGTCACGACTGCATTCTCTTTGCTAATGAATTCCAGCAGCACTGCTACCTGCTGCGGGAGAGGGGCGAGTCCGTGGAAAAGTGGCAGACCAGGTATGGCACCAAATCCCCGCAGTGTTCACACAGTCATCTCCTTGCACTCCCTCCTCTCAGGCCATTAGGGAGTGTATCTAAAAGGTATGCTAGAATAAACGAACAATTATTCTGGAGCCACAATTAACACTGAAATGCTTGACACATGTCAATATTTTAGATACATCATTTGGGTGCATAACTGGTATGTTTTTGAAATTATAATTAAGGAGACATAGGTACGCAGAGTTACTTACCACAGACCCCACTGGCCAGCAGGATAATTCCCATGACCTAGAAGTCATAACTTTAATACTTGTGTATGTGAGTGGGGGATGGATCCTACCTGTAAACTAATAAGATCATCTGCTCAGTTTTTCTAGTATAGGTTGTTCTGCTATCCTAAACTGAAACTAATAGTTTAATTCTGAAAAGACTGGATGGCACCTGTGGCTCAGTGACTAGGGCGCCAGCCCCATATACCGAGGGTGCAGGTTCAAACCTGGCCCCAGCCAAACTGCCAAAGAATAGCTGGGCATTGTGGCAGGAGCCTGTAGTCCCAGCTACTCAGGAGGCTGAGGCAAGAGAATTGCCTAAGCCCAGGAGTTTGAGGTTGCTGTGAGCTGTGATGCCATAGTACTCTACCAAGGGCAATAAAATGAGATTCTGTCTCTTAAAAATAAAAGAAAAACAGGGAGGCACCTGTGGCTCAAAGGAGTAGGGCACTGGCCCCATACACTGGAGTTGATGGGTTCAAACCCAGCCCCGGCCAAAAACTACAAAAAAAAAAAAAACAAAAAACAAATTCTGAAAAGGCTGCTTTAGGAAATGAATATCCTAGTTTAAGTCCACCTGAAAGTAGAGCCTAAAGCAAACACTTGAGTATAGGGTCTGCTTGTTTGTTTGTTTGTTTTGGGACAGAGTCTCACTCTGTTGCCCTGGGTAGAGTTCTGTGGTATCAAAGCTCACAGCAACCTCAAAACTCTTGGGCTCAGGCAATCCTCTTGCCACAGTTTCCCGAGTAGCTGGGCCTACAGGCACCTGCTCCAATGCCTGGCTAGTTCTTCTATTTTTAGTAGAGATAGGGTCTTGCTCTTGCTCAAGCTGGTCTTGAACTCCTGACCTCAAGCAATTTGCCTGTCTTGGCCTCCCAGAGTGTATATGGTGTGTATGTGGCAAGTGATTCCCACAAGCAGGAGTAAGGAAGTGGAGACAGTGAGATGGAGAAGGAGAGAGAGAAGGACAGGGTGTGTTACTGCTCTGGAGAACAAAGCGTGGTCCTGCTGAGGAGCCTCCAAGGAGTCGTGCAGAGTGTGCCGCAGAAGTCACCTTGATGGGCACAAGCTAGGGCTTTTAGTGAGCTGCCCCCTTTACTTGAGAGTCTTTCCTCAGGGTATTAACTCCATGCAGTGGCCCCTTGAGGTGGTGTGGAACTGACCCCCCACTGCTGCTAACGTCAGAGGTGGGTGTCAGGCACAGCTGCCCCAGTAACCTCTGCTGCACCCTTCTGTATAGGACAGAAGAGAGCTGAAGCTTTGAAATGTCTTAATAGTATAAAATATTTAAGTCATCTTTTCCTTGTAATCATTTATCTGTTATAACCATTAAATATTTTAGTTCTCCAAAGCAAAATAAGCCCTAATGCATACTAAGTCCTTAGTTACAGTTCCTGAGTTCCCGTGGGGCTCAGTACCAAAAGGAGAAAAGCAGATATGAGTACCTCAAGTAATCATACTAACTACACAGCCATGTACACAGTAGGTACACAGTAAATGATGGCTGAATTTTTTAAAATGTAGAACTAAAGAGACCTTACATAGCATCTTATTTTCAGGGAAAAGGAAACAGATGCCTACAGAAATGGGCTGTCTAAGGGTGTGCACTTCATTAGAAACATGGTGCAGTCTTGAACATGGTTCATCAGAGATCTGGACTCTGTTGCCCAGTTCAAGTTCTTTCCAAAAGGACTTCAAGGCATTTCACATGGTTCCATATCACACCCTATTACATTATGATCTTCAGCCACTTGCAGCCACTCTAAGCCACTCTAACTGCACCCACTTGCAGTTTTCTCTAAGCCAAAGACTTGTTTCTTTGTCTGTTATGCCTCACATAGCATACCTTGTCATCCTGGATCAGCCCTCTGATTAAAAGGTGTTGAAAGATGAGCCTCATGTTTCTAGTCTTATCAAGAAATGAGGGTGGCACCTGTGGCTCAAGGAGTAGGGTGCCGGCCCCATATGCCAGAGGTGGTAGGTTCAAACCCAGCCCTGGCCAAGAAAAAGAAATGAAAGTGATACTTAGTGTGGTGGCTCAGGCTTACCTAACACCCTGGGAGGCCAAGGCAAGTGAATTCCTTGAATGCAGGACTTCAAGACCAGCCTGAGCAAGAGCGAGACCCCTGTCTCTACTAAAAATAGAAAAAGAAAAAAAAAACTTAGCTGGGGGCGGCACCTGTGGCTCAAAAGGGTAGGGACCCGGCCCCATATGCCGGAGGTGGTAGGTTCAAACCCAGCCCCAGCCAAAAACTGCACAAAAAAACAAAAAAACAAAACTTAGCTGGGCATTGTGGCAGGTGCATGTAGTCTCAGCTACTTGAGAAGCTGTAACAAGAGGATCACTTAAGCCCAAGAATTTAAGGTTGCTGTAAGCTATGATGCCAAGGTACTCTGCCCAGGACGACAGAGTGAGACTCTGTCTCAAGAAAAAAAAAGAAAAAACAAAAGAAATGAAAGTGGTGGCTCTAGTGGTGGGATGCCTTAGGAAAGAAGAGCCACTGAGCCCAGCCTACTGAGTGCTTTCTGATTTATCTTGAGTACCCCAGGACCCACCCCAGAGCTTCTTTATAATGGATAGTCTGGGAAATATTTGTGGGATGAATGAACAGTTATCTTTGCAGACCACAGGATAGCGAATTAAAAGCCAAGTGTGAAATTCTGAGCAATAGCTGGCGTTTGTCCACCTCGGGAGAGCTCGCACCCTTTGCTTTTCCAGGAGCATATACAATGCAGCTGTTTGGTACTATCACCACTGCCAGGACGGGATGCCGATCGTTATGGTGACAGAGGATGAAGAGGCAATTCAGCAGTATGGAAGTGAAACAGAAGGAGTGTTTGTGATTTCCTTCAAGGTATTTCCAGCTGCTGTGTATGTAGTGTGTGAGTGTGTGTATGAGTTCATTTCCTAAGTGCTCTAGTGCCATAGGCTCTAGATCCCTTTGGTAACATGGAAAAGAGGCAATAAGGAAGGAAGGAGCATGCTAAGATGTTAAGATGCTCCATGTCTTCCTTATTCCTCAACTAATTCACCTTGGCTTTTGCAAATTCACACAAACTCCTATAACTGTAAGGCCCATAGCATCCAAGACCAGCCCAGTAAGCCCCTGGGGACATTAATGCTTCTAGTTAGAACAGTTATAGTAATGATGACGATGATAATAGATTGAGTAAAATTGCCAGCCTTCTTTTGTTCTTGACCGACAAAGTAGCAGTTTTGCATGGTTCCACCTAATAATAATATCCTACATGTATCTGTGCCAGGCACTGTTCCGAATGTATTATTTCAGCCCAGGAGCAGTGGCTCACACCTGTAATCCCAGCACTCTGGGAGGCCAAGGCCAGAGGGTCACTTGACCTCAGGAGTTTGAGACCAGCCTAAGGGTCTCCCTTACCAGAGAGACCCTGTCTCTACTGTAAATAGAAAAACTATGGTGGCTGGTCCCTGTAGTCCCAGCTACTCAAAAAGGTAAGGCAGGAGGATCACTTGAACCCAGCAGTTTGATGTTGCAGTAAGCTAAGCTGATGCCACGGCTATTAATTAATTCTTGCAACAGCCCTGTGAGGTTATTATTATTATCCCATCCATTGCTGAGGAAACTGTAGCACAGAAAGGCTAAGCAACTTTCCCAAAGTCACACAGTAGAAAATGGAAGAGCTGGATTAAAATCCAAGCAGTCAGACTCCGTAGCTCTTAGCCACCTTGCTGTACTGCCTCTCAAATTATTGTTTTTGAACACACATGCAAAACACAAACCATTTTAAAGGCCAGTCTTGTTTTTCAGCTGGTCTTCACTCTTAGCAGTTGTGAATGTTCATGGGGGTTAATAGGGATAAATGAGAGGACTGAGATGTGATACATTAGTATTTATGTGCCGCTGCCAGATTAGCTCGCTACAGATTGCAGACAGGAGTAGCATTATCAGTGACGGTTTCTTTGACTGTCTTAGCAACACAGTTCTTCTTGTCTCTTAGGTACCTTTTGTGAGAACAGAATGACTGATAATCTCTCCGTAGATTACTGATCTTGTCTATCTGCCTGGTTGCTCAATCAGGTTCCACTGGTTGATACCATTTCTTAATGCAGAAACCAGAATGAGGCCCTCCGTTATCCCTGTCAGTTTACAGAAAGTCTAGTTGGATTTTATAAGGGTTCCCAGGTGCATGTATTGCTCAAGATTTGCCAATAGAATTTTCTTGGCCCTGCTATAAAAAAGTGTTCTGGCATGCCAGAGAATTCCAGGGGCACTGGATATTAATGGCAGTGTCACTCGCTTTTTCTGTTGCAATATATCATGTCTTGTTCCTGCAGAGGACAGTTGCCTAAAATTATATTTTTCTACTTTCTGTGAAATTACTTTTCTTTGTAGTCCAGTGGTATAGCACAGTATTATTTTGTATAGCATTTCTCAAGAAAACTGTGTGACCGAGGGCTTCACAGAGGCAAATGACAAGATGAGAAGAAGAGATAATGGTGATGTTCAGATGTGAGAGAAGCCCCGAATTTTCTGTGGGAACTTGAAGTTAGATGGAGAAGAGCCAAGGCAATAAACCCCTCCTGGAGAGGTGGTTCATAATGACAGAAGTCTGGTGTTGATGAGTGATCATAGAATTAGGGGACTCATATTAGCACAGGGGTAATTTCTGGAAGAAGCAGGGAAAGAAAGGAAGCAATTTGAACAAGACCCTGAAATTAGAGGGAGAAATGTGGGAGCTGACAATAAGGATAGCTTATTTTTCTTTTCACTTTGAGAAAAGAGAATGTGCTAGCCTCTACTTCAGACTTAGAGTTAAAAAATCATATATAAAAGGATAAGAATGTACACACAAGAGCTTTTCTTTTTTTCTTTCATTTTTTTTTTTTAAATAGAGGCTCACTATGTCGCCCTGGGTAGAGTGCCGTGATGTCACAGCTCACAGCAACCTCAAACTCTTGGGCTTAAGTGATCCTCTTGCCTCAGCCTCCCAGGTAGCTGGGACTATAGGCACCACCACAATGCCCAGCTATTTTTTGGTTGTAGTTGTCATTGTTGTTTGGTAGGCCCAGGCTGGACTTGAACGTGTCAGCTCCAGTATATGTGGCTGGCACCCCAGCCACTGAGCTACAGGTGCCGAGTCACATACAAGAGCTTTTCCTCTCACCATTTGTCTGCAGAAATGGGACCTATATGAAGAGAGCTTCCCGGGTGTGTGCATGGGTGCATGGGCATGCTTGTGTGGAGAGAAGGAGATTTGAAAGTGCAAAGTGATCTAGAAGGCGGCAGTGTTCCATGATGGGATGGCCTCCCAGGGGTTCATTTGCAAAGGCTTCAGGGATTAACGAACTAGCAGAAAATGAACTGGTAGGGCAGCGCCTATGGCTCAGTGAGTAGGGCACCAGCTCCATATACCAAAGGTTGCGGGTTCAAGCCTAGCCCTGGCCAAACTGCAACAAAAAATAGCTGGTGTTATGGTGGACACCTATAGTCCCAGCTACTTGGGAAGCTGAGACAAGAGAATCACCTAAGCCTAGGAGCTGGAGGTTGCTGTGAGCTGTGACACCATGGCACTCTACCGAGGGCAACAAAGTGAGACTCTGTCTCTAAAAAAAGAAAAAAGAGAGAAAATGAACTGGTGGAGTGAGGCCCGGGCATACAGTGCTCACTAACTCGGCCTCAGTGCTGCAGACCAGCAGTTCCTGGGCGGGGTGTTTTATAGTAGCACCTTCATGAAGAATCATCATCTCCTGATCACGTTTCTCTGTGCCTTTGTTAAATGCAGGATTACCTGGACAATTTTTGGCCTGATTTAAAGGCCGCCCACGAGCTTTGTGAATCTATCCTTCAGTCTCGGCGGGAGAGAGAGAATGAGAGCCAGGAGAGCCACGGGAAGGAGTACCCAGAGCATCTTCCCCTGGAGGTGTTAGAAGCTGGGATTAAATCTGGCCGCTATATCCAGGTGAGGGTGGTAATGAAGAATCCATGTCAGACCAGCCAGTATGTCCTCTTCTTCTTCTTTTTTTTGAGCCAGAGTCTCACTGTGTCATCCTTGGTAGAGTGCCATGACGCCACAGCTCACAGCAACCTCAAACTCTTGGGCTTAAGCAATTCTCTTGCCTCAGCCTCTCAAGTAGCTGGGACTACTGGTACCCACCACAACACCTGGCTAGTTTTTCTATATTTAGTAGAGAGAAGGTTTCTGTCTTGCTTAGGCTGGTCTCAAACTCATGAGCTCAACCAATCCACTCACCTCAGCCTCCCAGAGTGCTGGGATTGCAGGTGTGAGCCCCTGTGCCCGGCCTGTTTTCTTCTCTCCTTTCCTTGCTTCCTGTCACGGGCCTCTGATTTTACAGGCTACAAACAAGATGAGTATGAGAGGGTCAGGCCTGGGGTCGTTCTTCCTATAGACGTGGGCCCTCCGGTTGGAAGCTGCTCTGTGACGATGTTCTTAATCGTGTCACATATTGAGCATCACACGGTCTGGAAGTGGCCTTGTAAATGCCTCCTGTAACCAGGAAAAAAGCACGTTTTTGATTCAAGTTCTTGAGGTTTGGCAACTTTGTAAAACTGGTGAAATTCAGCAGCTTCACTCCTTTGCCATCCTTCTGCCCCTCTCAAGAACCTCTTTGTGATCCCCCAGGACCTAGAACCCTGATGCCATCAGTAACCTGGGAAGGAATCGGATACAGCGTTTAGATTTCCAGTTTTATATACACTCATTTGTGTGCGTATGTGCATGTAACTCTATAGTTTTATCACATGCATAGATTTGTGTATCCACCACCACAATCACAACACAGAACTGTTCTGTCATGGATTTTACATTTTTTTTTTTTTTTTGAGACAGAGCCTCAAGCTGTCCCCCTGGGTAGAGTGCCGTGGCATTACAGCTCACAGCAACCTCCAACTCCTGGGCTCAAGCGAGTCTCCTGCCTCAGCCTCCCAAGTAGCTGGGACTACAG